>JBAKBP010036529.1:0-18300 GCA_037953745.1 Lithodes maja | reverse complement strand
GCGTAGCATACTCTTCAGGGTCGAGTGCCACCGCTCCAAGACTCCCTGACTCTCGGGATGGTAGGCTGACGACACTACAGAACATATACCGTGCAACTGAAGGGTTTGCTTGAACAATTTGGATGTAAAATTGCTCCCCTGGTCTGACTGCACCTCACGTGGAAATCCATAACGGGAACAGAACAATAATAAGTTTTTAACAACTGCCTTTGCCGAGCCGTTTCTCATGGGGTATGCGTCCGGGTATCTCGTAGCCACATCCATGAGTGTCAACAGGAATTTATTGCCACTACTAGTAGGCGGGAAAGGGCCAACCAAATCTACTACAACTTTGCTGAACGGAGGCCCGGTGACAGGTATGGGAAACAAAGGTGCCTTCGGGATTGTCTGGTTAGGCTTCCCCGTTGTCTGGCAGGTCGCACACCCAGCCACCCATGCACAGACATCAGCCTTGACCCCAGGCCACCAGAAAAACCTGCCCAATGCCGCCAATGTTTTTGTTACCCCCAAATGACCCGCCACCGGCACATCATGCGCCAGACACAATAAGGACTCTCTATACTTATTTGGAACAACCACCTGGTCTACTACCCTCGCACCGCCCTCCCACTTCGATTTGGGGTCTAGAAATCTGCGGTACAATATCCTGTTGAGCCTAAAGAAATCTCCCGGCTTCGCATCCCCATCTTCCTCCAACTCTATGGCACCATTGCTATAACGAGCTAGGCTAGCGTCTTGCAGCTGCTGCTCACTAATGTCCCTGGGCGTCAATGCATCAAGATGGTTTTGTAATAAGACATTACCCCGGCTAGTAGGCTCTACTGCCTTAGTGGCTCTCGCTACAGCTCTTGCCTCACGCGAAGTCTTACCCAACTCTGCCTTGTTACACACCATATCTGGGCCAGAGTCAACTCCCGTGTTTATTATAGGTCCAAGTACCGAATCACCGAGAAGTGCAGCAGAATCAATGTCCCTTTTCCTGCCCTTAGCAACCTTCTCCTGATCCTTCCTCCACTGTCCCCGAGGTTGAGTGCTAGGCTGTGCAGGAGCCGCAGAGCGAGATCGGGTTACCACACAGGCCATCTCATCCTGTTGGCACCTCCCAACCCATTCCCGATTCTCACCATCCACGTCGGCCGCCCTCTCGGCAACGACTAAGGGTGGAGTCCCGGAAGTGGGCACCGCAAAGTCGTTGCCGAGAAGAAGGTCGACGCCCTCAACTGGCAAACACTCAACGATCCCTACATCCAGCTCCCTGCACACCTCTCCCACTCTCAACTCCAACCTCACAAGTGGGTATGACCTCGTAGCATTTATACCCTGCACCACAACAACTCTGGCCGCATTTATCGGTTTCCCTGTGAAGTTCCTCAACAAAGTTTGCGAAGCCCCCGTATCCCTCAGCAAGTCAACCCTCCGTAGTTCACTCCCCCAGCTCACAAACCCGTGTCCCCGATGGCTACAGAAAGTGTCCCGGACAGGTGTCGAGCCTTCCGTACGCTTCTTTACCGCGTGTGCCTCAGCTGCTGACAACCTACCCCGGGCAGTTGCTGCAGCCTTCAGAGACACACCGATACTGTGAACCAATGACACCGGCTTAGCGGGAGTGTTACTAGGGCACTCACGTGAATAATAATAATAATAATAATAATCTTCTGGTTACTTATATAGCGCCCGTATCTCCTCCTTCGAGGATTCACAAGCGCTTGGCTTTCTTTAGTCTACCAGAGACCATTACCCATCCCCCTTGCTCATGGGGAGATGGTAACCGCCGGCTATATCCCAGAAAAACTTTTCAATCTGAGCGGGGATTGAACGCGAGACCTCGAGATGGGAATCAGGCACGCTGTCAACTGAGCCAGCCGGACGGCTAGCTTCTGACATTTGTAACATTTCACATCCCCAATGGGCTTCTTCCCTTGTGCGGGCGAAGAAGGGGCCTGACCTTTAGTAAACGGGAGAGGCTTGTGTTTGTAGGTGTTATTAGGTGCAATGCATTTAGTGTGGTTATGTGTGTCATAGGATTTATTATCGAAAACTCTGGTGGGTGGGGTATAGCGCCCCTTCTGCCCTGACTCAGCCCTCTGAGCGGCACCGCAACCACGAATCAATGATAATCTGAGGTCTGCCATCTTGGCAGCCTCCTCTACTGTCTTGGGACATTTTTCCTTAATGTTCAGCGTTAGATCGGTTCCAGTACATTTGTAAAACTGTTCCAGATAGAAAAGTTGCTTAATTTCCTCAGCCGACTCTGCGTGCTCGGACCGAAACCAGTTATTACCTGCATCTGTTAAGTCCCGTGCGTGCTCCATAAAACTGACGTCGCTCTTCTTATTCACGCCACGGAACTTCAATCTATAAGTTTCGGGTTGCAGTTCGTAGGCCCGGAGCACAGCCTCCTTCACCAGTCCATACACTACACTCTCGTCCAGTGACAGTGCATCGTAGGCTTTCAACCCCTTACCCACTAGACGTGATGAAACTAATGCTGCCCATTTAACCTCCGGCCAGTCATACTCACGACACTTCTTTTCGAAACGAGCAAAAAACTCAGTCACTGCTGTCTCATCAAATGCGGGTACTAACTTAATTAAATGCGAAAGTGAGTCTGTAACCCGGTGCCCACCACCGAGATGACGCCCCGTGGTCTCTACTCTAGACTTCTCGACATCCATTTCAGCCTGGTACCTGGTTGCATCCTGATTGGCTTGGATTCTAGCAACCTCTATGCGTTCTATACTAGCCTGTTGTATCTGAGTCTCCTGCAGCTTAAACTTAGCTAGTTCTAGCTGAAATAACATCTCAGGAGACAGGCCTGGGGGGGGAGAGCACAAAATGGGGGATCCACACCGAGACGTGTTTACGGGTAAGCCAGCTTGCCATTGAGAACCCTCCTGCTGCATCGTGCTAAGACTCGCTGGCTGAGGGCCCAGCTCAGGGGTAGAGTGGAATGGAGGCTTGGAGGGAACCCCCCAAGACCCCACTCCACCCACCGCCCCATCGCCATCACCCAACAAACATGCCACCAAATTCTTCTTGGGCCAACTGTCAGGACAGTCCCGCCCCAAAACCGTGGCTAAACAGCGAAGACCGTAACAATCAATAGCCTGCAGGCGCTGTTCGGTCAAAGGTGTCTGCAAAAATGCCCGGGCATCCCTCTCTCCACTTATAACACTCCCCTCCCTAAACATCTGTTGTACTTGCTGGTTACTAGGCTGTACCGTGTTATCCTCCCCCGTAAATGATGAGTCATTAGACATAGTGCTGGTTATACAATTGCTGTTCATAAAAAAAAAGAAGTGCATATTACTAATTGCAGTCTCGACTCACAAAATGTTAAAGATGCTTGAATGACTCTACTCTAGACACCCCCAACGAAACAATCTGCAAGTCCACCAATACAATAATGACACAATAAAAATTCCTCCAATATGCAAGAAAATTCTAGCCAGCTCTACTAGGTAGCATAGAATAGTTCTCCAAAAAACATGTGATAGGATACTACTGAATCTTGTGCAAGGTCGCCATTTTGTTACGGCTGGATCGGCAATACATATTCGGGATTCTTGATCGTAGGACAGAAATGGCTTATGTGACAACGACACGCTCGATTCCAGTCCCAAATACTATATGCTCCAGACAACAAAAGCACCAACGCCCTACAGAGTTATCGTCTATGGTAACGAGGTACCTTAACTCGGCGAAAGTGTACAACAGGGGTAGGCTATGAGGCTAAACTCCCTCAGACATTTATAGGTTACGTTATGACTAAAGAAATGCAATACTCAAGAAACTACGTTAATATTAAGCCTCTAATAATGTTGAATAGAAGCAGGCTAAAGGTATGACAGTGAAATGCTAAATGACAAATGTACACGCCTACTTGAAAGCGCGTGCACTAGAATAACTGTCCCCTACTAACATGCACTAGCATGTAGCATACAAGATGTTCATGATCCAGTAGATACCTAATAATACACATGGAAGGAACATAAATAGTAGTCACTTATTGTAATAATGAATCTATACTTGGAATAACTAAAAGGTTGCAGGCAACAGTACTGCGCCGGTAGCCTACTACCGCATAGGCTACTTCGCTTCTCTCACTCTGTCTCCCCTGAGTCCGTATGCGCCCTACGCAACGGAACTCCGGACACAGCAGCAAAACGACAGTGCAGTTAATTGATACATGAAAGTATTAATAGTGTTGTCTTGTGTGTGAGTAATGTGTATTGTAAAGTGTTACATACATAAACTTAAAGAGAGCTGCAATGCATAGTAAAATAAAGATATAACCCACTCATCATCCCCATGTGTTCTAGCTAGCAGGCCAAGTCACAGGAACAACGAGTCCCAGCACCGAAAGCGAGAACCCAGGAAAAGACTGTAGAGAACACAAGGACAGATAAATTACGTTACTCTACTATACCGGCACTACGAGCGAGCTGTAGTCTCTGGTACTGCACTCGCTCCTGGCTCGGTAGGCAAATCAAGGCTAAGTCCTCGCCCCTCTACAGACAACTCCTGGGCATGGTCGGGCTCTTACACATGGCACTAGTCTAGTCACAAATTGGATGATGAGCTGGGCATATAACTCGTGAACATGTAGAACGTTCACCAACTATCCTCATCAAGAAGATCGCTGTTCACATTAACCCCTTAAATCTAATACATGTAAATATATGCTTGTCCTAAGAGTAATACGAGAGGTGAGTGCTGAAACTCCTTTAGGACCTCAAGGGAAGGGTATGCATTTAAATAGAGAGAAGAATGAAATGAGAGTAATGTCGTCAGAGAGAAAGAGTGCAACCGTGAGAAATTGGGAGAGAGAGCAAGGGATGTTAGAATCTCAAAGGTTCTAGGCAACCTGATCATGGAACACACAGCGAGCCTCCATGCAATGTGCAGTACGACAACATGGGCAGCCAGGCAGCATATGCAGGCGGCAATGTACTACCAACCCTGTCGCACCTAGCTATAAGCGCAGGGCTGCCAACCGGTCCATACGTCTGGCAACCATTGCTACCCTCTCGCTCTGAAGTCTAACTCACTCTCTCTCTCTGAATTCCTATCATCTCATCTATCAACTTCTCTATTGATACTACATATTAAATGGAAGGTCTCGACATGGCTTAAAACAAAACCCACCACTGGTTAGCACATGACGAGACCTTTGCAGAGATACAAAGAACATAGTTATACGTTGTCACACTCAATATAAGCAGCCAGCATGGTACACGGTACACGCACCGTGACGGTACAGTGGAGTACCAAGGAGTACAATCAGGTTGCGTTGCTACGCACTGGGTGCGTCACAATATGGAAATAGGGCAACATAAGTTATATGTTAGTCCAAAATACTGGGAACTGGGAATATCCATTACGATACTTGTCTAAGTAAAATGGATTGATTATAAAGTAACTAAGACAGGACAACACGAGCGCTGCTCAATTCCTGTAAACTACAAATAGGTAAATACAAATAGGTAAATACATACACACATACACACACACACACACATACACACATACACACACACACACAAGACAAAAACGATAACAAATCAAACACAACTGAAGATTCCCTTGAAACTGTATGGTTAGAACAAGAAACGAATATGAACGAACAAAAGTGGAAAAAGTTATATATATATATTCGTTCCTCGGTTGCTACGTTAGGTATTAGTTTTACAACTTTTCGTGTCATTTGTTTGGTGATCATAAGATGTTTTGCCAATTTTCTAGGCGAGCGATATTGAGCCTGTAAATTCTGGTAATATCTGTTTGCAAGGCCTGGACATTTTATATTGACAAATGTACACATTTAACTTGAAGGGGGTTTGTGAAGCATTTTTTTAGCTTACAGGAAATCTGGGGGAAGCGTTATTGTTTCTTCTTAGTCTTACTACAAAATAAAAATACAATCTTCGAAAATATTAAAATCAATCTTTACCCTCAATAACACAATATCCTCAGACGTCAAATTATATAGTGTTAAGGGGGGAGGGTTGCCTTTTCTTGACTCCTGTCTCTCTCATGTTTAACCCAATTCGTTTTGGGACTTTAAGACGTTCTTTCCATTAGTTTGGCGATTTTAATTAAGACCTTTCACCCAATTTCCTTGTCAATATTATAATCCTTCGTGCCATTTAGGTGTCGATTTTTTCCTGGCTAGCGATAGCGAGCCTGTAAAATTAGGAGACCGGTAAATTTTTCGGTAGAAAAATGTACAAATTCATCTCAATGGTGGGTCTAAGGGGTGTTTGTTTAAGCTTGACGGTTGTATAAATGTATAAATAAATTGATAACAAAACAAAAAATCCCTTCTTAACCCCTTCACTCAGTGAATGTCCTAGTTCACTCTTTGTCCTAACCACCTCCAGACCATTTGTTTTAACTTAACTCTTTCAATATTGAGACGCTTTGTGTATTTATTTTGGTTATCCTTAGACGATGTTATACAGTTATGAAAGGGTTATTGACATCAACGGTGTACATACTATCGTAATATTCCTCTTAACTCCTACAGATTCTTAACAAATGGCCGTAAAATCGTCTAACAATAGCCGAAATATAATGAAGAAACGTGTCATCATATACCGAAGGGGTTAAGAAGGCCCAATCAGATTTATAAAGGTCACTACATAAGTCTTTAATATAATTTCTACAATTCCACTCTAAGTATCTGGAACTTGGGGAAGTAAATTAATAAAATTACTTTTCATTGAAGGACTAATTTGTTAAAGTTCTTCCTAAGCTGAATGAAAACATCTGGTAGTAATAATAATCAAGTGGATATTACGTATTTATTTGCTTCTTTGTGTATTTGTATTATTATTATTATTTGTTTTTATTTTTTTATTTTTTTAGTTTCCTCCCTAGACCTCCATCAAGCTGAACAAATAAACCACCCCCAAGACCCCCCTTCAAGATAAGTTTGTACATTTTTCTATAGAATAATGTCCCGGTCGGTTCCTCTAAAAATGCAGGCTCGCTCTCGCTCGCCAGGAAAAAAATTACACCGAAATGACATGAAAAATCTTAATATTGACGACAAAGAAATGAGACGAAAGGTCTTAAAATCGCCAAACTAATGGGCCGAACGTCTGAAAATCTCAGAACTGATGGAGCTAAACATGATGGAGAAGGGGGACCAGAACAACGACTCACCTCCCCTGAAAGAGTTCAACTGTTGCTGCCACTCTACCTCTGAATAACATAGGCCTATCTTATAAGGGCAGATTTCCACTTGAGGGATTTTTTTCTGGACCCCTTTCTCCCTCACGTTTAGCCCCATTGCTTTTGAGATTTTAAGACGTTCGCCCCTTTAGTTTGGTGATTTTAAGAACTGTCGCCCCATTTCTGTCCATTTTAAGACTTGTCATGCCAATTAGGTGTCAATTTTTTCCTGGCGAGCGATAGCGAGCCTGTAATTTAAGAGGAACCGGCCTTCGGCCCAGACATTTTTCTACCGAAAAATGTACACATTTATCTTGAAAGGGGGTCTAGGGGGTGTAATTTTAAGCTAGATGGATATATAAGGAACAAACTAGAAACCTCCCCTTAAACTGCATAATTATAATCGTCTAATTTAAGCCAGATTAAAAGGTAAAAAGACAATATCGTGCTAAAGGTGTTGAACTGTTGCTGTGACTCTCCCTATAAACCGGTGTAGATGTATAATATGTAGGGCACTATTGAGATCTGGACCAGTCTCCCATAGCGGGGCCGCGGGCACTCTCCTATTATCTACCAACCAGTTAGTGAGTTAGTCGGTTTGTGCGTTAGAAGGCTTAAGGGGAGGTTTCTAGTTTGTTTCCTACTCCTCCAGCAATCTTAAAATTTCACCCCCTTGACCGCCTTTCAAGGTAAATTTGTACATTTTTCGGTAGAAAAATGTCCCGGCCGAAGGCCGATTACTCTTAAATTACAGGCTCGCTATCGCTCGCCAGGATAAAATCGACACCTAAATGGCACAAAAGGTCTTAAAATTGACAGAATGGGGCGGAAATTATTAAAAATCGACAAACTAATGGGGCGAACGTCTTAAAATGTAAAAAGCAATGGGCCTAGACATGAGGGAGAATGGGATCAATAACAAAATCCCTGAAGCCGGTATCACACGAGAGCTTTTATAGTCAACATTCGATGATCAGCATTTTTCTGGCAACATTTCTGGAATATTTGGCACTGATATCGAACACTAGACTGATGGTAGATGAATGTACGTAGCAGAAATATTTTAAATGTTTACGTCATAAGCTGCCAGACTAGTGTTAAGGATAAATGTTGAGGGAAATAGCGCTCGTGTGATACCGGCGTTAGAGGTTGTCAAAATAAGATGCAAGAACACAACAACTAATGGAACAATAACTCCATAATATATCAGTGTGGCAAATTATGATAGGTGTGAGGAGAGTAAATAGAGTGTCCACAGTAATTTGATAGTTTAAAGGGGGGTGACCTGCTTTTGTTCTGTCCTTTTCTATCTGTCTCTGGCTTGTATCCATTTGGTCCCATTCAGCCTACTGTTTTAAGACGTTTATCCCCATCCAGGTGTCAATTTTTTACTGGTGAGCGGTAGCGAGCCAGCATATTTTTTATTTGTTTTTACAGCAGGCTAAATTTGTACATTTTTCGATAGAAAAATTTCTCCGGCGAAGCCGGATTTCTTCATATAATGCTGGCTCGCTATCGTTCGCCAGGAAAAAATCGACACCTAGATGGGGATAAACGTCTTAAAATAGTTGGCTGAATGGGGCCGAATGGATACAAGCCAGAGAAAGAGAGAAAAGGACAGAAATAACAAAGAGCAGGTTACCTCCCTTAAAAGAATGTTATTTTGATGGTAATAAACCCATGTTATAGAGTGGAGCTGTAGAATATAATATTAGGTTACAGACTATCTAATATAAACTTCTAAATCTGATTGGCCCTTCTTAATTAACCCCTTCAGGATATGACGACACGTTTCTGCATTATATGTTGGCTATGATTACACGATTTTACGTCAGTTTGTTGAGAATCTGTGGGAGTTAAGAGGAATATTATATGATGGTATGTACACCGTTGATTAGAAAGGTCAATCACCATCAATATACCCAACGATTTTGTATAACCTCTCCATACCTTTAGTTCTGCCCTTGATTATTTACAGCCGATATAGAGGATACAAGTAAGTCATGTAAATCAAACCTTCAGTGACGATACAATTTGTAAAACTGAAACGTTATATACGTACTGGAAAACGTTATATACCTACTGGAAAACGTTATATACCTACTGGAAAACGTTATATACCTACTGGAAAACGTTATATACGTACTGGAAAACGTTATATACCTACTGGAAAATGTTATATACCTACTGGAAAACGTTATATACCTACTGGAAAACGTTATATACCTACTGGAAAACGTTATATACCTACTGGAAAACGTTATATACCTACTGGAAAACGTTATATACCTACTGGAAAACGTTATATACCTACTGGAAAACGTTATATACCTACTGGAAAACGTTATATACGTACTGGAAAACGTTATATACGTACTGGAAAACGTTATATACCTACTGGAAAACGTAATATACTACTGGAAAACGTAATATACCTACTGGAAAACGTAATATACCTACTGGAAAACGTTATATACCTACTGGAAAACGTTATATACCTACTGGAAAACGTTATATACCTACTGGAAAACGTTATATACCTACTGAAAAACGTAATATACCTACTGGAAAACGTTATATACCTACTGAAAAACGTTATATACCTACTGGAAAACGTTATATACCTACTGGAAAACGTTATATACCTACTGGAAAACGTTATATACCTACTGGAAAACGTTATATACCTACTGGAAAACGTTATATACCTACTGGAAAACGTTATATACCTACTGGAAAACGTTATATACCTACTGGAAAACGTTATATACCTACTGGAAAACGTTATATACCTACTGGAAAACGTTATATACGTACTGGAAAACGTTATATACCTACTGGAAAACGTAATATACTACTGGAAAACGTAATATACCTACTGGAAAACGTTATATACCTACTGGAAAACGTTATATACCTACTGGAAAACGTTATATACCTACTGGAAAACGTTATATACCTACTGAAAAACGTAATATACCTACTGGAAAACGTTATATACCTACTGAAAAACGTTATATACCTACTGGAAAACACAATCGACCTCTGTTCATGTTTCGTAAGCTATGGGGCAGATGTTACGATTTTGTTTAAGGGGAGTGATCTGTTTTTTTTTATTTTTATCCTTTTCTCTCTTTCTCTGGCTTGTATCCATTCGGCCCCATTCAGCCAACTATTTTAAGACGTTTATCCCCATCTAGGTGTCGATTTCTTTCTGGCGAGCGATAGCGAGCCAGCATTATATGAAGAAATCCGGCTTCACCGGAGACATTTTCTATCGAAAAATGTACAAATTTAGCCTCCTGTCAAACAAAAATTAAAAAATATGCTGGTTCGCTACCGCTCACCAGTAAAATATTGACACCTGGATGGGGATAAACGTCTTAAAACAGTAGGCTGAATGGGACCAAATGGATACAAGCCAGAGAAAGATAGAAAAGGACAGACAGAACAAAAAGCAGGTCACCCCCCTTAAAGCTCGTATGGAGAAGGTTTACAGAGCTCATAGTTTGTCTGTTTTCAGCTGGCAGTAAATTGAATCCCTTGCAGCTGATTCCTCAATGCCTAATGGAAAGATTTGAAGCTATTGTGTGTCTGCGTAATTTACACCCCGTAGACCCCCTTTCAAGATAAATTTGTACATTTTTCGGTAGAAAAATTTCCTGGCCGGAGGCCGGTTGCTTTTAAATTACAGGCTCGCTATCGCTCGCCAGGAAAAAATCGACACCTTAACAGCACGAAAGGTCTTAAAATTGACAGAATGGGGCAACATTTCTTAAAATATCCAAACTACTAGGGCGAAGGTCTTAAAATCTCAAAAGCAATGGGGCTAAACATGAGGGAGAAAGGGGTCCAGAAAAAATCCTTCAAGTGGAAATCTCCCCTTAATCAAGCTAGGAACGTGTCAAACTACCGCCATTTGAAACTAAACAGGTTACAGTTGGAGCCACATCCGCGTTCTGTAGTTTGTTTGTCAATTATAGTGTTGCTGTTCCTGGTATTATAATAGTGTGACATGATCTGAGTGCAAGTGAAATCCTCGAAGATAATTGGTGCTTTTGAAATATAAACAATTGATCGTCTTTTTGGGGGGGGTTTTGCCTTTTTTTTTTTTTTTTTTTTTTTTTTTTTGGGGGGGGGCTGAATTAAATGTCGTTTCTGGAACCTTTGACGCAGTACTCTTCCTAAATGGCTACCTCCACGACATTACACACTACATCTAAGTTGTTTGCTGAGCCACATTGAACATAGCAATCCTACTGGGTTCCCGCTACCTACTGTTGTAGCTCTTGCACTGCCAGGGTGTCTAAAACGGGATGTAGCGAATTCATCAGCCCATATTTTGACTTTCAGTTTTCCAAGCTATGCCGAGCTAAATCGAAGCTTTTCATTAAGGGGAGGTTTTTAGTTTGTTTCCTAGTCCTCCATCAAGCTTAAAATGACACCCCTTAGACCCCCTTTCAAGATAAATGTATACATTTTTCGGTTCCTTTTAAATTACAGGCTCGCTATCGTTCGCCAGGAAATTATCGACACCAAAACGGCACGAAACTCATAAAATTGAAAAATGGGGCAAAATATCTTAAAATCGCCAAAGCAATGGGTCTAAGCATAAGGGAGAAAGGGGTCCAGAAAAAACCCCAAATCCTTCAAGTGAAAAATATCTCCCCGTAAATCTGTAATTCCCGTTATTTATCCATCTCGGAGGATCGTTAAGCCGGTATATATCACACGAGCGCTTTTTCACTCAACATTTATCCTCAACACTGGTCTGTCAGCTTATGAGGTCAACATTTAATATTTTTCTGTTACCCAAATTCATCTATCATCAGTCTAGTTTCCAACACCAGTGCAAAATTATCCAGAAATGTTGCCAGAAAAATGTTGATCATCGAATGTTGACTATAAAATATGCTCTCGTGTGATATCGGCTTTACGGCTGTTCCAGGGTACAGTTACTTATAAAAATCCGTGGACCTCTCCTATTTCTAATTATGGAAGTATATCTCTAGAAAGGAGTTTATGGTTACAATTTTCTATACATCAACTACACAACAAATCTATCTATCTATTGCCTGACGCCGTGATCCCCGAAGGGGTGGCCACGAACGAACCGCCCCCATGCACCTCTGTCCCCAGTCAGTCGACGCCCCTCCCCTCAACCAGCACCGCCTTCGTTCATGTAGTTCCTCACTCCATCCTTCCACCTCATATTCGGTCTACCTCTCCCCCTCTGTCCCTCCACCTCGCTCTCGTACACCCTCTTAGTCATTCTCTCGCTTTCCATACGTTCCATATGGCCGAACCATCTCAAGTTGTTCCTTTTCACACTTTCCAGCACATCTACCTCCACACTACACCTCCTTCTTACTTCCTCATTAGTCTGTCTATCCCTCCATGTAATTCCGCACGCACTCCTTAACTAATTAATTTCCACTGCTCTCACTCTTGGTCTGAGTCTCTCAACCAACGTCCATGCTTCGCTTCCGTAAGTCAGTGTCGGGATTACCACACTGTCATGCAAGGACTTCTTCACTTCCATACTGACCACCCTATTTCTTGTTACTGCTTTTAGCGTTCCTACAACCCTCTTCCCCTGTTGTACCCTCTCCCGCACCTCTTCATCCATAGTCCCATCTTTACTCAACACACTGCCCAGATACTTAAAAGAGTTGACGATCTCCATAGCCTGACCGTTCAGCTTCACCTCACACTCTGTGACTTCACCCCTTTCGAAGACCATAACCTTGCTCTTCCCCGTATTTACCTTCAAATTCCGTTTTTCGCACACTGTTCCAAACTCATTTACCAGACCCTGCAACTCCCATTCATTATCACTCATCAGAACTGTATCATCCGCAAACAGCAGTATAGGTAGCTTCCACTCAATTCCCTCCCTTTTCAGCGATACACCAACATCCACTGCTCTTGATAGTATTTCTTTCATAACTCCATCCATATATACAGTAAACAACCACGGGGACATCACACACCCCTGTTTCAAACCAACATTCAGGTCAAAGAACTCGCTCTGCTCACTCTCCACACGTACTGCCGCCTTTGCACCCTCATACATGCTCTTCACTGCTTTTAGCAACTTGCCCTCTACTCCGTATATTCTAAGTACTTTCCACAAACCTTCTCTATCCACTCTGTCATAGGCCTTCTCCAAGTCCATAAAGGCAACATACACCTTTTGTTTCTTCTCCAGATACTTCTCCACAACACAATTCAGGGTAAAAATCTGATCTACACATCCTCTTCCCTTCCGAAAGCCTCCCTGCTCGTCGCCTATCCATTTCTCCGTTCTCACTCTCACTCTCTCAATCACTACCCTACTGTATACCTTCCCTACTACGCTTAGAAGACATATTCCTCGGTGGTTACCACACACTCCTCTTTCCCCTTTGCCCTTATATAGGGGGACTATTATGCCAGTCTTCCAGTCATCGGGTTCACTCCCCTTCTCCCATGCTAGTTTGCACATTTTCCATACCCATTCTATCACTATCTCACCACCATACCTCAACATTTCCCCACACACTCCATCTGTTTCTGGTGCTTTCCCCAACTTCACTCTTTTCATGGCTTCCCACACTTCTGACCTCCTGATCCCCACCTCCTCCTCCACTACTTCTCTTCTTCTCCCTCCCATACCATATCCAGCTATGTTTGCTGGCTCTTCATTCCTTTCATTTAGCAACTCACTGAAGTACTCCCTCCATCTTTCGACTCTCTCTTGCTTCTCGGCTAGCATTCTCCCATTCTTATCTTTCACACCCTTACTGTTTCCCTTGCTACCTTCCCTAACTTTCTTGACTTCTTTCCAGAACAGTTTCTTACTCTCCCTCCATTTTACACTCAGATTCCTTCCAAATTCCTCATCTACTCTTCTCTTACTTTCCTTCACTACTCTCTTCACCACCCTCTTACTCTCCACTTACCTCGCTCGTTTCTGTCTCTCGGAATCTTCATTCCCTCTACTACCCAACCACTCTCTATATGCTTTCTTCTTTTCTTCCACAGCTATTCTTACCTCTTCTGTCCACCATGCTGTACCTTTCACTCCCCTCCCTCTTCTCCTCACTCCACACACCTCCTCACATGCTGCACAGATCTCATCCTTAAACACCTTGCTCATCTCCTCCACTTCCTCCATAACTTCCAGGTCGAACCCACCTAGTCGTCTTTCCACTGCTCTCCTGTACTCCTCCCTGACTTCCTCCTCCTGCAACCTCTCCACCCTCCTCACCATTCCACCCTCCTCTCGCCTAATTGCATATAAAAAAAAAATCAATCCACATAGTTATAATTGCATATAAAAAATCAATCCACATAGTTATAATTGCATAAAAAAAATCAATCCACATAGTTATAATTGCATAAAAAAAAATCAATCCACATAGTTATAATTGCATACAAAAATCAATCCACATAGTTA
The DNA here is from genome assembly GCA_037953745.1 of Lithodes maja. NCBI lineage: Eukaryota > Metazoa > Arthropoda > Malacostraca > Decapoda > Lithodidae > Lithodes > Lithodes maja. The sequence goes on along the minus strand of JBAKBP010036529.1, from coordinate 3,680 downwards.
TAATTGCATAAAAAAAATCAATCCACATAGTTATAATTGCATAAAGAAAAAGAGAAAAAAAATAGAGGGTCCACGAATTTTTATAAACGACTGTTCATAGTGGGCCAGGAATTGGGTCTTAAGGGGAGGCAGAACATTTCTCTGGACCCCCTTCTCCCTAATGTTTAGCCCCGCTAGTTATGAGATTATAAGACCATTAGTTTGGCGATTTTAACATCTTTCGCCCATTTCATTGTAAATTTTAAGACCTTCCGTGCCATTTAGGTGTCGATTATTTCCTGGCGAGCGATAGCGAGCCTGCAATTTTAAGAGGTACCCGCCTTCGGCCGGCACATTTTTCTACCGAAAAAATTACAAATTTATCTTGAAGGGGGATCTAAGGGGTGTTTTTCTAAGCTTGATGGAGGCCTAGGGAGGAAACTAAAAAGATATATGAATATATTAATTAATAGACCTAACAAACGGCCAGTCTCCCCTTAAGCCGGTATCACACGAGAGCTTATATAGTCAACATTCAATAATCAACATTTGTCTAGTAACCTTTCTGAAATTGTTTGCACCAGTATCGGAAACTAGACTATGGTGGGTGAATTTAGGTGACGGAAATATATCAAATGTTGCCCTCATAAGCTGCCAGACCAGTGTTGAGGATAAATGTTGAGGGAACAAGCGCTCGTGTGATGCCTGCTTTAAGAGTGTACAGCCGGGAACGTTAAGGGGGAGGTAGTCGCTTTTTTGTATGGAACCCTTTCTCCCTCATCTTTAGCATATTTGTTTTGAAAATTTAAGACGTTCGTTCCATTAGTTTGGCGATTTTGAGACCTTTCGCCCCATTTCTTTGTCACTATTAAGATCTTTTTTGTCACTTAGGTGTCGAATTTTTTCTGGCGAGCGATACCGAGCCAGTCATTTTAGAAGAAATCGGCCTTTGGCCGGGACATTTTTCTCCCGAAAAATGTACAATTTATCTTGAAAGGGGGTCTAGGGGGCGTGTTTTAAAACTTGATGGAGGTCTAGCGAGGAAACTTTAAAATATATAAATAAATAAATACATAGACCAAAAAACAAGCACTCATAATTACGCACCCATTTGCATCAGTATCGATCCCAAACGAGACATTACAATGGTGTCTCAGAACTCGGCTATATACAGTAGGTTCGAAGATTCAATTGATATACCTTATTTTAGTACACGCGACTGTACTGTACATCGTGAGCGTTATTTATTTTGAGTATAGTTGAGGAAAGTATACTTGCCCATAATTATATATTTGTACGGTCGCGCTCATAAGTTATGTCCCAGTTGTCATTACGTTTGGCTCGCTCTGTGCTGTATTAATGTCTGTCAAATGTTGAATAGGGTGGGTAAGTATAGGAACATGTTTGTATATTTCACTCGATATGAAGAAATGAAGCTTAGATATTGCTGATACCAATAATTATTGATAAAAATATACTAGGTGCCGAGACATCACTTATTAGCGCGACTGTACCTACTACAGGATTTTGTGTATGGAACGAAAAATGTATGTACGGTTGGCCAAATAAGTCATTTCTCCGCTGTTATTACGCTTTACTCGCTGCGTGCTGTATTAATGTCTGTCAGATGTTGAATAGGGTGTGTACATATAGGAACATGTTCGTATATCTCCCTCGAAACGATGAATTAATTGTTAGATAGTGCGGATACCAAATAATGATCGAAATATACCTGGTGCCGCGACATCACTTATTTGGCCAATTGTACAGTCGGGAGCATAAATACGGTTCTACCAATTCCAATAAATCAACCATTCTAGCCAAGTTATGAAGTATTTGGGCTATATTAAATCATTCTATGGTCTCGTTTGTGTTCGATACATATTGAAAAAAGTGTGCTGCCATTTATGCTCTTGATTGTAGTTACAGGATACAATTTGTTATAGAACCATTAATTAGTCACTAATTCTCAACTGCATAACTCAGTACACTTCTAATTCAATCATATTGATTTCCTTCCATTCATAAAGTTACTGAATATAGGCATATCAACTCCTGTGGTCAATTGTACCTTATAGCCTATCTAACTATCTAAAACTATCTAACTATCTAAAATGTATTCGTTATGACCAGTCTATAAATAGTGACTCCTTGCCCCTTGTAACTCACGAATGGCTGGAAAAAACTGACAATATTCAAAAGCTACCATAAATTAATATTGTAGATTGTAAAATATATCCGTCAAAATAACACTATGTATGCAAGCTATACAACATAACTGTACAGGAAGATGAAAAGATATAGGAACATGCATTGTGTGTGATTGTGAGAGAGAGAGAGAGAGAGAGAGAGAGAGAGAGAGAGAGAGAGAGAGAGAGAGAAGAGAGAGAGGGGGGGGGGGGCAGCATCCGTGTGTGTGTGTGTGTGTGTGTGTGTGTGTGTGTGTGTGTGTGTGTTAAATATTTTCCTAATGCTCTCTCTTCAGTGACCTGTGGTATGTATTATCCGCAGAATTTTATCAAGATTTATCCGAGTCAACATTGAAATCATTTACAATACAGCTTATTTGTCCAGCTGACGGTAAACTGGTTCGCTTGTCAGCTGATTTGTCGATACTTTAATGGAAAACAACTCTGTATCTTGTAAATACAAAGTTTTCATTATTTACAATATACAGTATATCGGTAAAAACAACCTTTCGTAATGGCTAAGTATATAAAATAAAGACACGACTATGACTAACAACTAAAAATAAACTGACTATCGTATTATATATTGTGATACAGGGGCATTTACAAATCCAGAAAAATTGCAATTACCACATTATTTTTATAGTGTTATTTATTCTGAAAATTACTGGAATATTTTTGACAGTCGGGTTTAGGTCGGTCCAGCAGTGGAACATACAAGGCTGATGATAATGATATTGATGATGATGATGATATTGATAATAATATTGATGATGATGATGGTGATGATTATAGTGATGATTATAGTGATGATGATTATTATATTGAGATGGTGATGATGATATTGATGATGATGACGATATTGATAATTATGACATTGAGGTTGATTATGATGATACAGATGTTGATGATGACAATAATACAAGGTCGCAAAAACTGTCTAGAGACCATATAAATTGTAATGTAAACAAGTTGTTTACAGATATGGATTAAAATAGATAGATTCTTCAACCTTGTAAAGAATCTCTCTCTCTCTCTCTCTCTCTCTCTCTCTCTCTCTCTCTCTCTCTCTCTCTCTCTCTCTCTCTCTTCTCTCTCTTTTCCTCGGTTTCTGTTATCTTTTTCTTCAATATCCCTGCCAATTAGGTTCTACGCCAGCACTGAACTCCAACGAACACCCATTGCCTCTCTCAAGTTGGGTAGGATGGGGGGGGGGGGTTCTCCGTTAGCACTAGGAGGAGTTCATGATGCGCTGCTTGTTTTTGTATGCTGGCTATCATTAAGCGATTTTATTCAACTAAGGAAGAATGTATAGAAATCGGAGGGTAGATTAAGATATTCCGGAGGGGGGGGGGGGGGGGGGGTCTTTATTGATCTCCCCAGTTTCATTACATTACTTTGAACATTTTGAGAGGCTTCATCCCAAAAGTTTGGCGATAATACGACGTTTCACCCCCTTCAGGTTTGTTTTTCTTTGCGAGCGATAAGCAAGCCATTTTTCTATCGACAATG
>JBAKBP010036528.1:0-18301 GCA_037953745.1 Lithodes maja | reverse complement strand
GTAGGTCTTGCCATCTACCACAAAACCACAAACTTGCTTAGCTCGGTCCGACAGGGGTACTTGCCAGTAGCCTTTTACAAGATCAATTTTAGTAAGGTACTTTGCATTCCCTATCTTGTCCACGCTGTCGTCAACTCGAGGCAAAGGGTAAGGGTTGGTAGTGGTCAAGCCATTTAGCCTACGAAAATCTATGCAGAACCGCACCTTGCCGTCAGGTTTTGGCTGCAACGTGACGGGTGATGTCCACTTCACATAACCTTCAGTGATCATCCCTCTCTCAACCATGTACTTTAACTCCTCCCGTAAAGCTGGCAACTTTACCGGGGGCACACGGTAGGGCACTGACTTGAAGGGCACATTATCACCGATGTCCACGTCGTGCGTTACCTGAGTAGTGAGACCTGGGTGTTCGGCGAAAACAGAGGGGTATGACCTGAACAGGCCTAGGACAGCAGCACCCTGGTGCTCAGGCAGGTGACTTACAGCTTGCCTAGCCTCTTGTTCAGTATTCCCCGCCCACTGTTCCGCGGAAATGACACAGTCCCAGCTATCCTCCTCAGCAGCATGACTGTCCCCACCTCCTTCTCCACCCTGGCCGCTGCAGGCCAGCACAGGGACAGTGAGAGGCTCTGAGGGGCGTCTCACATACTCTTTCATGAGGTTAACATGACATAACTGATGTTTTCTTCTACGGTCAGGTGTTGCAACGAGATAATCAAGGTCGGACAGTTTCTTAGCCACCACATACGGCCCAATAAACTTGGCAGAAAGGGGGTGTCCAGGCAAAGGTAAAAGCAACATTACCTCCTGACCCACCGAAAACTCCCGAAGCTTCACCTTGGCGTCATACTGGTGCTTCATGACCGCCTGTGCATTAACCAAGTTATTACCTGCCGCTGCCATGCAACCTATAAGTCTCTCCCGGCTCTCAAGGATATATTTAAGTACAGACCCCGGCTTCTCTTCGCCCTCCCAGATCTCTTTCACCATACTTAAAGGTCCTCTCACATTATGGCCAAAGACTAGTTGATTTGGACTGAACCCCAGGCTCTCTCCTGGGACTTCACGTGCAGCGAACAGAACATACGGCAGACCCAAATCCCAATCAGTGTCATGTTCTGCACAGTAACAGCGTAGCATACTCTTCAGGGTCGAGTGCCACCGCTCCAAGACTCCCTGACTCTCGGGATGGTAGGCTGACGACACTACAGAACATATACCGTGCAACTGAAGGGTTTGCTTGAACAATTTGGATGTAAAATTGCTCCCCTGGTCTGACTGCACCTCACGTGGAAATCCATAACGGGAACAGAACAATAATAAGTTTTTAACAACTGCCTTTGCCGAGCCGTTTCTCATGGGGTATGCGTCCGGGTATCTCGTAGCCACATCCATGATTGTCAACAGGAATTTATTGCCACTACTAGTAGGCGGGAAAGGGCCAACCAAATCTACTACAACTTTGCTGAACGGAGGCCCGGTGACAGGTATGGGAAACAAAGGTGCCTTCGGGATTGTCTGGTTAGGCTTCCCCGTTGTCTGGCAGGTCGCACACCCAGCCACCCATGCACAGACATCAGCCTTGACCCCAGGCCACCAGAAAAACCTGCCCAATGCCGCCAATGTTTTTGTTACCCCCAAATGACCCGCCACCGGCACATCATGCGCCAGACACAATAAGGACTCTCTATACTTATTTGGAACAACCACCTGGTCTACTACCCTCGCACCGCCCTCCCACTTCGATTTGGGGTCTAGAAATCTGCGGTACAATATCCTGTTGAGCCTAAAGAAATCTCCCGGCTTCGCATCCCCATCTTCCTCCAACTCTATGGCACCATTGCTATAACGAGCTAGGCTAGCGTCTTGCAGCTGCTGCTCACTAATGTCCCTGGGCGTCAATGCATCAAGATGGTTTTGTAATAAGACATTACCCCGGCTAGTAGGCTCTACTGCCTTAGTGGCTCTCGCTACAGCTCTTGCCTCACGCGAAGTCTTACCCAACTCTGCCTTGTTACACACCATATCTGGGCCAGAGTCAACTCCCGTGTTTATTATAGGTCCAAGTACCGAATCACCGAGAAGTGCAGCAGAATCAATGTCCCTTTTCCTGCCCTTAGCAACCTTCTCCTGATCCTTCCTCCACTGTCCCCGAGGCTGAGTGCTAGGCTGTGCAGGAGCCGCAGAGCGAGATCGGGTTACCACACAGGCCATCTCATCCTGTTGGCACCTCCCAACCCATTCCCGATTCTCACCATCCACGTCGGCCGCCCTCTCGGCAACGACTAAGGGTGGAGTCCCGGAAGTGGGCACCGCAAAGTCGTTGCCGAGAAGAAGGTCGACGCCCTCAACTGGCAAACACTCAACGATCCCTACATCCAGCTCCCTGCACACCTCTCCCACTCTCAACTCCAACCTCACAAGTGGGTATGACCTGGTAGCATTTATACCCTGCACCACAACAACTCTGGCCGCATTTATCGGTTTCCCTGTGAAGTTCCTCAACAAAGTTTGCGAAGCCCCCGTATCCCTCAGCAAGTCAACCCTCCGTAGTTCACTCCCCCAGCTCACAAACCCGTGTCCCCGATGGTCACAGAAAGTGTCCCGGACAGGTGTCGAGCCTTCCGTACGCTTCTTTACCGCGTGTGCCTCAGCTGCTGACAACCTACCCCGGGCAGTTGCTGCAGCCTTCAGAGACACACCGATACTGTGAACCAATGACACCGGCTTAGCGGGAGTGTTACTAGGGCACTCACGTGAATAATGGCCTAGCTTCTGACATTTGTAACATTTCACATCCCCAATGGGCTTCTTCCCTTGTGCGGGCGAAGAAGGGGCCTGACCTTTAGTAAACGGGAGAGGCTTGTGTTTGTAGGTGTTATTAGGTGCAATGCATTTAGTGTGGTTATGTGTGTCATAGGATTTGTTATTATCGAAAACTCTGGTGGGTGGGGTATAGCGCCCCTTCTGCCCTGACTCAGCCCTCTGAGCGGCACCGCAACCACGAATCAATGATAATCTGAAGTCTGCCATCTTGGCAGCCTCCTCTACTGTCTTGGGACATTTTTCCTTAATGTTCAGCGTTAGATCGGTTCCAGTACATTTGTAAAACTGTTCCAGATAGAAAAGTTGCTTAATTTCCTCAGCCGACTCTGCGTGCTCTGACCGAAACCAGTTATTACATGCATCTGTTAAGTCCCGTGCGTGCTCCATAAAACTGACGTCGCTCTTCTTATTCACGCCACGGAACTTCAATCTATAAGTTTCGGGTTGCAGTTCGTAGGCCCGGAGCACAGCCTCCTTCACCAGTCCATACACGACACTCTCGTCCAGTGACAGTGCATCGTAGGCTTTCAACCCCTTACCCACTAGACGTGATGAAACTAATGCTGCCCATTTAACCTCCGGCCAGTCATACTCACGACACTTCTTTTCGAAACGAGCAAAACACTCAGTCACTGCTGTCTCATCAAATGCGGGTACTAACTTAATTAAATGCGAAAGTGAGTCTGTAACCCGGTGCCCACCACCGAGATGACGCCCCGTGGTCTCTACTCTAGACTTCTCGACATCCATTTCAGCCTGGTACCTGGTTGCATCCTGATTGGCTTGGATTCTAGCAACCTCTATGCGTTCTATACTAGCCTGTTGTATCTGAGTCTCCTGCAGCTTAAACTTAGCTAGTTCTAGCTGGAATAACATCTCAGGAGACAGGCCTGGGGGGGGGAGAGCACAAAATGGGGGATCCACACCGAGACGTGTTTACGGGTAAGCCAGCTTGCCCTTGAGAACCCTCCTGCTGCATCGTGCTAAGACTCGCTGGCTGAGGGCCCAGCTCAGGGGTAGAGTGGAATGGAGGCTTGGAGGGAACCCCCCAAGACCCCACTCCACCCACCGCCCCATCGCCATCACCCAACAAACATGCCACCAAATTCTTCTTGGGCCAACTGTCAGGACAGTCCCGCCCCAAAACTGTGGCTAAACAGCGAAGACCGTAACAATCAATAGCCTGCAGGCGCTGTTCGGTCAAAGGTGTCTGCAAAAATGCCCGGGCATCCCTCTCTCCACTTATAACACTCCCCTCCCTAAACATCTGTTGTACTTGCTGGTTACTAGGCTGTACCGTGTTATCCTCCCCCGTAAATGATGAGTCATTAGACATAGTGCTGGTTATACAATTGCTGTTCATAAAAAAAAAGAAGTGCTTATTACTAATTGCAGTCTCGACTCACAAAATGTTAAAGATGCTTGAATGACTCTACTCTAGACACCCCCAACGAAACAATCTGCAAGTCCACCAATACAATAATGACACAATAAAATTCCTCCAATATGCAAGAAAATTCTAGCCAGCTCTACTAGGTAGCATAGAATAGTTCTCCAAAAAACATGTGATAGGATACTACTGAATCCTGTGCAAGGTCGCCATTTTGTTACGGCTGGATCGGCAATACATATTCGGGATTCTTGATCGTAGGACAGAAATGGCTTATGTGACAACGACACGCTCGATTCCAGTCCCAAATACTATATGCTCCAGACAACAAAAGCACCAACGCCCTACAGAGTTATCGTCTATGGTAACGAGGTACCTTAACTCGGCGAAAGTGTACAACAGGGGTAGGCTATGAGGCTAAACTCCCTCAGACATTTATAGGTTACGTTATTACTAAAGAAATGCAATACTCAAGAAACTACGTTAATATTAAGCCTCTAATAATGTAGAATAGAAGCAGGCTAAAGGTATGACAGTGAAATGCTAAATGACAAATGTACACGCCTACTTGAAAGCGCGTGCACTAGAATAACTGTCCCCTACTAACATGCACTAGCATGTAGCATACAAGATGTTCATGATCCAGTAGATACCTAATAATACACATGGAAGGAACATAAACAGTAGTCACTTATTGTAATAATGAATCTATACTTGGAATAACTAAAAGGTTGCAGGCAACAGTACTGCGCCGGTAGCCTACTACCGCATAGGCTACTTCGCTTCTCTCACTCTGTCTCCCCTCTGAGTCTGTATGCGCCCTACGCAACAGAACTCCGGACACAGCAGCAAAACGACAGTGCAGTTAATTGATACATGAAAGTATTAATAGTGTTGTCTTGTGTGTGAGTAATGTGTATTGTAAAGTGTTACATACATAAACTTAAAGAGAGCTGCAATGCATAGTAAAATAAAGATATAACCCACTCATCATCCCCATGTGTTCTAGCTAGCAGGCCAAGTCACAGGAACAACGAGTCCCAGCACCGAAAGCGAGAACCCAGGAAAAGACTGCAGAGAACACAAGGACAGATAAATTACGTTACTCTACTATACCGGCACTACGAGCGAGCTGTAGTCTCTGGTACTACACTCGCTCCTGGCTCGGTAGGCAAATCAAGGCTAAGTCCTCGCCCCTCTACAGACAACTCCTGGGCATGGTCGGGCTCTTACACATGGCACTAGTCTAGTCACAAATTGGATGATGAGCTGGGCATATAACTCGTGAACATGTAGAACGTTCACCAACTATCCTCATCAAGAAGATCGCTGTTCACATTAACCCCTTAAATCTAATACATGTAAATATATGCTTGTCCTAAGAGTAATACGAGAGGTGAGTGCTGAAAGTCCTTTAGGACCTCAAGGGAAGGGTATGCATTTAAATAGAGAGAAGAATGAAATGAGAGTAATGTCGTCAGAGAGAAAGAGTGCAACCGTGAGAAGTTGGGAGAGAGGGCAAGGGATGTTAGAATCTCAAAGGTTCTAGGCAACCTAATCATGGAACACACAGCGAGCCTCCATGCAATGTGCAGTACGACAACATGGGCAGCCAGGCAGCATATGCAGGCGGCAATGTACTACCAACCCTGTCGCACCTAGCTATAAGCGCAGGGCTGCCAACCGGTCCATACGTCTGGCAACCACCCCCCCGGCAGCGTGGCGCACCGCTACCCTCTCGCTCTGAAGTCTAACTCACTCTCTCTCTCTGAATTCCCACTGTCTTATCTATCAACTTCTCTATTGATACTACATATTAAATGGAAGGTCTCGACATGGCTTAAAACAAAACCCACCACTGGTTAGCAAATGACGAGACCTTTGCAGAGATACAAAGAACATAGTTATACGTTGTCACACTCAATATAAGCAGCCAGCACGGTACAACGCGGTACCGTGGTGGTACAGTGGAGTACCAAGGAGTACAATCAGGTTGCGTTGCCACGCACTGGGCGTCACACAGCCTATTACCTATAACATATGGTTGCTTAGTTATGATACACAAGGAAAAGATAGTTAACTTAATTAAATCTCAAGAGTGATCTAATGCAAACAAGAAGAAGGTTTACTTAACGTTACTTTAATCAATAATATCTGTCACTCCTTTATGAAAGAAAGTGTTGTAAAGCCCTCAAGCACCGAACAAGGAATCTTCTGAATAATGTCGGATGCTACTAAGAAGAACGTATCGGAAATGGAACCACAAAATAGCAGGAGGCAGGACAATGCACGTGTAGGCTAAATACACAAAAAGGCTGGACCTATAATGTTATTGGACACAAGAATATAAGCGGTGCAACAGTAATAATGCTCGCCACGAAAAAGTAGTACTCCTATTAACAAAACCGGTCTATGCTGGTTGTGTCTCTCTACAGCAACCTAGACCTCAAAATGCTTGTGTAGAAATAATGGGTATGCATAAAAGAGTATATGATCTAATCCAGCTAATGTCTACCCGGGTTAATAAAGTCTAGCTGGGATGCGCAAAGGTACAGAATTCTGGTGGAGCAAGGCAGCTCCTAGCCTAGTGTGGACCTTGGGTCTGTGCGGCCTGATTACGTTAATATGAAGGGGTGCTCTCTTGAGGATTCTCGATCACAAGTATCGAGTATCCTGCTAGCGACCCTCAAAAGTAATAGCAAATAGAGTTAGAACAGTGTTGGGTGGATTAGGCAAGCAGCCCTCACGCACTACACAGTCTAAACTCCAAGGTACACAGACAAAAGATCCACCCAGGTAACCCACAGAATCCGTAGTGTCATGCAGCTCAAAAGTAGCCTACGCACAGTGAAAACACCAACAGCAAGGTACCTGATCCCTAGTCTAGCATTATTTAACCCTGTAGAAACATTAGTGATTGATGGAGACAGTCCGAGCAATACAATCTCCCAAAAAGACAATGACTATCTTAAACCTTAGCCTAGTACATAAGAAATGTGAGATCCAGCATATAATACAGTCTGGCCACCAATTCAAGGTGTGGATGCAGAGAACCAGAGGGGAATTGATATTAATAAAAGGTGAGGAAGTAGTGGAAATGATAGAGGCAGTAGGAGAGAAAGGTTCTAAGACCAAGAGTGTGGAACAGTTCATGGGAGATGCTTAGAGTATGCTGTCTGGGACGGATCTGACAAGGATATTCCCAGGAACCGCATGGCTGGAGTCCCAGTTCGCAGGAATGGCACAAGGGCGCGCGACAGTCGCCCAGTAAGCAGCCGCCTAGTAGGCCGTGTTAGGCAGGAGGCAACGAATCCCGCGAGGCCTATGTAAGGGGGCCAGCCACGCGCCACACTCACCACCAAGTCACACCACCTGGTCTCTCTCTCTCTCCCGCTCGCCTTCCCATCATTCAACTACTTAACACAATACTTTCAATTGACTAAATAAAATAGAAAGGATTGTGCCAGACGAAAATAAAAAAACAGTTCTGAACTGTCTGCAACACAAGCTTTCTCGAGAAGGAAGGTACACAATGATAGGTAGACTGTAGCTACATTCTCTGCCCTGGCGAGTCCTAGCGAGTAAGCCATGCGGTTCTGGGGGAAGCGGTAAGCGTCACATGTGTGTGAAATGGTAGTAAATGAAGGAATATAAAGATAAAACAGATTATACTTGTCAATTTATTATCCGTATTTGTGTCTGTAACTATCATTCATTCATTTGAGAGCTTGTTCTGCATCACTTAATTAAGCTACTTCACTCGTGATTAATATAGATATAGAACTAATATTTCTATAATTTAATAACTGTTAAAAAATTATAGTTTACATGAAAATATATTAACCGAATAATCCACCTTAACCCGGGAACTGCGGGAAGACTCTTAACCCGGCAAGCGCTATAGGCCTCACGGAAGATTTCCTATAGGGAACGCGATAGGCCTCACGGAAGCAAGACCATAAAAAAAGCCTTCCAAAAAAAAAAAAGGGCCTATCAAAACAAAGGAATTTGTCTCTAGGTGAGATAATTCCCCTCCAGTACTCATCCATGTAAATCTCACCCACCCCCCTCCCCTCCTTCCCCACCTTATTCCCCCCTCCCTCCCCTCCTCAATTATCACCTATTTTTCCTCTTATTATCATCATTTATCGGTTATTTTTCTCTCCCGCGATAATGTAACACAAGTGGGTTGCAGAAAAGATCGTTATGTAACACCCAGACACCGGCCCACACCGCCCCGCTCGTCTCAGTTACCTCACAGACAGCGAGAGAGGAGGGTTGCCTGTGGCTCTCTCTCGCCTGAGATTATGACCGGGTGGCCAATATCTTCGTTTTTCACCACCCAAATGCTTTTCCCACTTATTTTAGCACTCTTGAAGGTTCATATATACATCATATATGTAAAATAAAAGCATACCGAAAACAAATAATGCTCTATATTGTAAATATAACAAATTCTGTCAGAATCCAAGGCTAGAAATGCACAAATAACTACCCTAGCCCCTAGGTCTATTTAGCGCTTGTCAGGTTAAGAGTTCCCCCGACGGACTGCGGGAAGACTCTTAAGAGTCAGAAAAAATAAATCAACTTTAAACATCGAAAAAAAAAAATTGTTTTGCCCCTGGGCCATGCAAAATATCACTCCTCTACCTCCCCTCCTTCCCCACTTTCCTCCCCTCCTTCAGTTATCACCTATTTTCCCTGTTATTCCCTTATTCTGAGGTATATTTTTGTGCTAACATTAGCGAGTTGCAAGCAGGGCATTGTCATCACTGTTAGCAAGCGAATGCAAGAGAGAGAGAGAGAGTATCGATCGACTGTGTCTCAGTGGCCTTGGGGGAAATTGGCGGGAAAACAGGTTGCCTCACCCATACATTATGCAACTCGCGGCCTGTATCTCCGATTTTGACCATCCAAACGCTGTTTTCACTCGTTTTATTGTTGTAACAGGTTAATACCTTTATAATCAACCCATAATAGGCGCGTATGGATAAGTATTAAATGCTATTTATGGTAAAATGAATATTTTAGTGATGGAAACAGCTCAAATACATGCGCACAGGCAGAGGTGTCTAATTACCCCCGTGCGCACTTAAGAGGTTAATGTATCATGTTCTCGTGTTCCCAGTTGTTGACCATGTTGCCTCACACAGGTCATAGGATTTAAGTCTGGTGCCTTACTCGGCTCGATTCATTTAGGATCGTTAATACATTTGTGTTCTGGCAATAATTAGCCAATAGGAAGGGCATATGTAAATCAGAAGGTTAATTGGGATAATCTTTACCCTTTTAATTACCAAAGATCTTTCTTACGCTGTATAAAATTTTCTAAAAGGAGCTACAATAAACTGTCAACATGCGTCATTAACCTTAAGGGGTAAATGGTGTCGCAAGGAAAACCAAAGAATATCCTCCTCTTGTCGGAGACAATATTCAAATTCTAAACATTTTAGCTGTGTGTTCAACACTTAAACACCTCAACGGTAGCTCTACCACACATAATATACACATGTAAATAGGTAGTGACGCTATTGTCTCCCTTGCTTGTGTTTACTGTATGATATCTACGTTATTTAGGTGTTCTATGTGATATTTTATGTCTTGAGGTTCGGATATCACATTATCATTAGAATTACTAAGACTTATCTAGTTTAATGAATATATATATGGAATAATACAAATACAAATATTCCCCCCTGGGGGTTAGGGAATAGAATATGCCCCACGTGCCTTCTGCGTGTCGTAAGAGGCGACTAAAGAGGTTGGGTCGGTGGGCTTGCGACCCCCACCCGGAAAAAATATCTAAGCAAAAAAAAACGAACGAACATCCTCGGATGCGGACGGAACCAACGTTGACGAACCACGACCGACTAAGGACATGCCTTCGGACATTCTGAGAATGGCTACATGAAATGTTAGTGGCATGAATGATGGCACAAAAGAGAGAGAGGTTCTGGAAGTGTTAGTGAATGCCAGGCTGGATGTATGTGGAATGACAGAGACCAAATGGAAAGGTTCAGATGTGAGAGAGTGGGAGTGTGGAATGGGTGTGTGTGCTGGAGTGAGTGAAGGAACAGCGAGAGAAGGTGCATGTTTGTTTGTAAGTAGCAAATGGAAGGAATGTGTAAGAGAGTATGGGTCTGTGGGTTCAAGGATTGTGTGGGTGAGAATGAAAGTAGGAATACAAACGTGGGTGATTGTATGCGTGTATGCCCCGACAGAGGATATACTTGAAAGAAAGAAAGAGGAGTTCTGGATGAATGTGGAGGCGTGCCTGGAGAAGTTTGACAAGAACGAAAGAATATTTCTGATTGGGGATATGAATGGTAAGGTGGGTGATAGGAAAGTTGAGGGAGTGGTGGGAGGGTGGGGGGTACCATCAGAGGTGAATGGGAATGGTAGTGCACTTGTGGACGTATGTGTGGGGAGGAGGCTGTGGATAGCCAACACCTTCTTCCGACACAGAATGATCCACAGGTACACGTGGAAACGGATGTTGACGATGAAGGATAAGACAGTGGTGGAACGAAAGTCATTGATTGATTATGTATGTGTGGATGAACGAATGAAGAAATCTGTGATGGATGCTAGGGTGTATAGGGGTATTGGAGGGGGTCTGTCTGATCATTATGTAGTGGTAGCTAAGGTTAGGATACAAAAGAAGTGGGTGAGGAGAGCGGGAGGGAGGCGAGAGGAGGGTGGAATGGTGAGGAGGGTGGAGAGGTTGCAGGAGGAGGAAGTCAGGGAGGAGTACAGGAGAGCAGTGGAAAGACGACTAGGTGGGTTCGACCTGGAAGTTATGGAGGAAGTGGAGGAGATGAGCAAGGTGTTTAAGGATGAGATATGTGCAGCATGTGAGGAGGTGTGTGGAGTGAGGAGAAGAGGGAGGGGAGTGAAAGGTACAGCATGGTGGACAGAAGAGGTAAGAATAGCTGTGGAAGAAAAGAAGAAAGCATATAGAGAGTGGTTGGGTAGTAGAGGGAATGAAGATTCCGAGAGACAGAAACGAGCGAGGTACGTGGAGAGTAAGAGGGTGGTGAAGAGAGTAGTGAAGGAAAGTAAGAGAAGAGTAGATGAGGAATTTGGAAGGAATCTGAGTGTAAAATGGAGGGAGAGTAAGAAACTGTTCTGGAAAGAAGTCAAGAAAGTTAGGGAAGGTAGCAAGGGAAACAGTAAGGGTGTGAAAGATAAGAATGGGAGAATGCTAGCCGAGAAGCAAGAGAGAGTCAAAAGATGGAGGGAGTACTTCAGTGAGTTGCTAAATGAAAGGAATGAAGAGCCAGCAAACATGGCTGGATATGGTATGGGAGGGAGAAGAAGAGAAGTAGTGGAGGAGGAGGTGGGGATCAGGAGGTCAGAAGTGTGGGAAGCCATGAAAAGAGTGAAGTTGGGGAAAGCACCAGGAACAGATGGAGTGTGTGGGGAAATGTTGAGGTATGGTGGTGAGATAGTGATAGAATGGGTATGGAAAATGTGCAAACTAGCATGGGAGAAGGGGAGTGCACCCGATGACTGGAAGACTGGCATAATAGTCCCCCTATATAAGGGCAAAGGGGAAAGAGGAGTGTGTGGTAACCACCGAGGAATATGTCTTCTAAGCGTAGTAGGGAAGGTATACAGTAGGGTAGTGATTGAGAGAGTGAGAGTGAGAACGGAGAAATGGATAGGCGACGAGCAGGGAGGCTTTAGGAAGGGAAGAGGATGTGTAGATCAGATTTTTACCCTGAATTGTGTTGTGGAGAAGTATCTGGAGAAGAAACAAAAGGTGTATGTTGCCTTTATGGACTTGGAGAAGGCCTATGACAGAGTGGATAGAGAAGGTTTGTGGAAAGTACTTAGAATATACGGAGTAGAGGGCAAGTTGCTGAAAGCAGTGAAGAGCATGTATGAGGGTGCAAAGGCGGCAGTACGTGTGGAGAGTGAGCAGAGCGAGTTCTTTGACCTGAATGTTGGTTTGAAACAGGGGTGTGTGATGTCCCCGTGGTTGTTTACTGTATACAGTATATGGATGGAGTTATGAAAGAAATACTATCAAGAGCAGTGGATGTTGGTGTATCGCTGAAAAGGGAGGGAATTGAGTGGAAGCTACCTATACTGCTGTTTGCGGATGATACAGTTCTGATGAGTGATAATGAATGGGAGTTGCAGGGTCTGGTAAATGAGTTTGGAACAGTGTGCGAAAAACGGAATTTGAAGGTAAATACGGGGAAGAGCAAGGTTATGGTCTTCGAAAGGGGTGAAGTCACAGAGTGTGAGGTGAAGCTGAACGGTCAGGCTATGGAGATCGTCAACTCTTTTAAGTATCTGGGCAGTGTGTTGAGTAAAGATGGGACTATGGATGAAGAGGTGCGGGAGAGGGTACAACAGGGGAAGAGGGTTGTAGGAACGCTAAAAGCAGTAACAAGAAATAGGGTGGTCAGTATGGAAGTGAAGAAGTCCTTGCATGACAGTGTGGTAATCCCGACACTGACTTACGGAAGCGAAGCATGGACGTTGGTTGAGAGACTCAGACCAAGAGTGAGAGCAGTGGAAATGAATTACTTAAGGAGTGCGTGCGGAATTACATGGAGGGATAGACAGACTAATGAGGAAGTAAGAAGGAGGTGTGGTGTGGAGGTAGATGTGCTGGAAAGTGTGAAAAGGAACAACTTGAGATGGTTCGGCCATATGGAACGTATGGAAAGCGAGAGAATGACTAAGAGGGTGTACGAGAGCGAGATGGAGGGACAGAAGGGGAGAGGTAGACCGAATATGAGGTGGAAGGATGGAGTGAGGAACTACATGAATGAAGGCGGTGCTGGTTGGGGGGAGGGGCGTCGACTGACTGGGGACAGAGGTGCATGGGGGCGGTTCGTTCGTGGCCATCCCTTCGGGGATCACGGCGTCAGGCAATAGATAGATAGATAGAATAATACAAATAAGTTTAAGGAATTCAAATAATAATGTGATAATCAAGAGTGATATCCAAACATTAAGAGCAATGAAATATCACAGGGAACACATCAATAATGCAGATATAATACCTTAAACACAAGCAATAGATGAAATGTCATCGCTACCTATTTTATATGAGTACTAAGTGAAGCAGGGCCTGTGATTGTCTATAAGAAGCGTGGGCCAAGTCAGTCGTCTTCATATATTGCTTACATTTTGGGTTTATCATTTATAGCTTGTTTATCTTCTGTTCAATTACTTTTCTTTCCTATTAGTAGACCAGCCAAGGAGCAAAATTGTGACTTTTACCTGCATGGAATGTTAATAGCAGGCACCCATGCTAAATCAATCAGTCATAGGTCAGACAGAAATACTAGGGTGGATGCCACTAAAAATGTTGACCTTGAAGGTCAAATCAAGGTAATTTTGTGGCCGAAAAAGGTCAAATTTCTAAATCATCTAAACATAGTCATGTTATACATCAAAAGAAAGGTATGGAAGAGACAAACAGGTTGGTACTCTTTTTAGGTCAGAATTTTTACCTTAAAGGTCAATTGAAGGTCATTTTGTGGTCCAAAAAGGTCACATTTCTAAATCATTCAAATATAGTTATGTTATATATCAAAAGAAATGTATGGAAGAGACAAACAGTTTGGTACTATTTTAAAGTCAGAGTATTGATCTCAGAAGTAGGTCATGTAGGTCAAAGTCCACCCTAGTATTTCTGTCTGACTTTGACTTATTGATTTATCATGGGTGCCTGCAGCTAACAATCCATGCAAATAAAAAAATGGTAAGCCTTTTTGCTTCTTAGTTAATCTACTTTAGCATTAGACAAATGAATATATTTAAAAACAAAATTATATGTGTATTCAATATGTACTTGACAGAAATAATGTTCAATCTGATGGATTACAACAGTCAATAGAATCGCAACCACAGGCATTTGTACATTTCAGATTTTGTTTTAAACAAGTGCATCTAGCAGTATTGTACTTCTTTTTGCAAGAGCAGGTCACCAGTTCGAGGCAGGACTGTGGTACAGGAGGTAACCTAGACCATCGAGGTGTCAGACAACCTGACTCCTTCTTCCAAGCATCTGTGGGCAATGTCACAACAATAGTTTCCTTCTCTGCCTGAAGCCAAATATTGGCCTGGTAGTTTGCGCGTTGCACATGAAGCTCCAGAGCATCACGTGTTGGAGGGAGCAATTCCAGGCCTTTCTTTGCCTTGCTGAACATGTTCAATCTTGCACTGTCAACTGTTTGCAGCCCTGGACATCCATAAAGGTTGCAAACAAACTGTTCAATAGGTCCAAGCTCACCATCACGACCAATCCCTTCTACCAAACGTGGGTTTTAAAAAAAAAAAATTCCAGCAGGTCTTTTTCCCATATCTACTGAATGAAGAGGTTGTGTCGCAGCCTGTGAGTGCGTGAAAACTCAAGAGGTTATTCTTCACTGCATCAGGAAATTATTTTGCTACTTGATGAATGGGAATGCACTTCTGTTTCTTTGCAGTTCCAGAGAGCATCCAGACTTCACTTGCTTTTGGGGCAGTGAAATGCAATAGGAGAAACATGACATCATTGTCTCTGCACTTCACAAGAATTCGTTGATAGCCCATATCCACTGCTTCAGAGGCATGAAGAATCAACCTTGTGTCCGCTTCTTCATGATTCCCATTAAGTTTGAGGTTATCTATGGATCTCTTGGTTGATTTTGCCCAAGTGTGTTCCATGAATCCACCTCCAGTTACCATCTCGTATACTTCTGGAAGATCTTTGGTTGTGTGAATGATCCTTTCAGACAGGAAATGTGCCAGGTCTGCCTTATTTTCATCCATAGCAACAAATTGACTCCAAACCTGAGGCAGTGGAACATCTGGTCCATCTATCAGCTTTCGAATAGGCTTCTTGCTAACTCGTTTTGCTCTGGTACCAGATTTGATTGAATTCCCACCCAGATATCGATCAAACACAACATCAACTTGTGTCGTAATATCTCCAAAACAGCGTGTAACTGAGCGAATAAAAGCAGCACCATAGTCTCCAAATGTCTGACATCCATGAGGCTTTCTCATAGCTTGGATGAGTGCATGCCCATCAATTAGAAAACAAGTCTTCATGTCAGATTCTGGAAGTTCAGTAGTAGTTTCAATTTTGTTCATCAAAACACATCAGTTCTGCTTTATTGGTTGAATTAATTTCTCCTCCAGTGTTTGCCAGGGAAAGTGGGATTGGTGACCGTTCATGTTTCAGGATATTTGTCATTGTCACTGTTCTACCTGCAGTCACCGCATTCAAAAGACGTTGAAGCAATTTTCGGTCTGCTTTAACCAGTACAGCCCCAGCGACGCGTCTGACGCATCGGCGATGTATGTAACGCACAGCCCCAGAGACGCGTCTGGCGCGTCACCCTAATTGCGCCGACCGAACCTCAGGTGTAGCCACTCAAGAGGGCTCAGATTTGTATGGGAACTGTGTACGTATCCCACGCAACCGTGCCGATGGTTGAAAACACTCAAAGTCCACGTGCGTGCGCGTGAGCGCGCAATAACCTGGTTTTTTGGGGTAATTGCCTTCAATTTTTTACTCTTGTAAAATACGTTTTTGGGGGCTCTGTAGGACCGTTCTTTAAGCTTTTTGAGCGTTTTTTCGTGGTTTTTCCTTCATTCCTAACCCATTCGCTATTGTTTCTGGAATAAAACCATTTTTTGAAAACTGGCCGGGTTCTGGTGAACAAACATTACAAAACTAGCCGGGGCTCCACGGGTTAATAGTCTTTTGCACATTCTCTTTACTTGAGACAGTTGCTTTGTAGATATTTGCAAATGTTTTGGACCGATTTTTTGAGAGCAGATAATGAAATCCCACTTTCTGATCCACTAATCGCTCTGTCACATTAGCCAGCATTTGCCTCTTTCCTCTGTTTTCAGCAGTCAGAAGATCATCGGCTATATCTTCTGGAGCGGTATCCTTTGTTGCCAGTGACACCAGGGGAATGCTTGACTCAGAAATAGGTGGTCTATTGTCAGATTGTGTGTGAACTCTGAAAACATCAAATCTTGTGAGCTGTGACACCAATTTTCTCACATCTTCAGTGTCACGTGTCATCCGGCTTGGACGGCTATCAGAACGTAAAAAAAACTCTTCTTCTTCGTCATCTTCCAAGTTGAACAAAACTTTCATATCCTGTGTGATGCGCGACCGTTCTGACCATGTGATACAAAATTTGTCCCTTGCTTGGTCATTCCTGGTTATTCCAATTATTCCATTGTGCATCTTGCATGTTTTATTGATCCATTCTGTTGCCTGGTCCACAGGAACTTGGTTGAAGCGCTGTTTGGTCATCTTCACAACAAAGTTACCATCTATGAATTCAGCGTGAACTTCAGGAGCTGATTTCTCAAGAAGCTTCATATCTGAATAATAGATAGGTCCCCATCTTACATAGTTTGTGTGGTCATAGATGGTGAGCCACGGCAGCATGGCAGAAAAAGACTCCAAGTGAAGAATCCAATTACCATCTCTCTCTGCCCTGATGAAGTCCAGAAGAATCTCAACCATACTCATGTAGTCCAGCCACAACTTGTAATTAGGATTGCTTAAGTACTTTTTGTCAAATTCACTCAAGAGTCCTTTCACATTCTTGTCACTGAGAACATCAGAAAGCTGGCCAACTGCATTGTGGAGTGAATTTCTGTCAGTAAAATCCTTGTTTTTACACTCATCAGCCACATTCTGGGAAAGTGTCGAAACCTGCGAAGTGAGCTCCTGTTCAGTTTCAATGATCCACGATTTGAACATTGACAACTTTATGTGCTACAGAGCTTCATATGTCAGCACATGTGCTCTCACTGCCTGGTAGTATGCTTTTCCATCCAGCATGGTTTCAGTTGTGTTGGTTCCATACAAGCCAGATTCTGTCCACAGGTCATCCAGCCCAGCACTCTCCATGTGCTGACCAATCGCTTTCAAGAAGTTGAAACAGATATGAAGGCCACCCATCAGAAAAATTACTTTCTCAAACTTAGGATTTGCCCAAACAATTTCCTTGCCTCTGCTGTACAATGGTTGATCTGCCGTGATAATGGTGTATTTCTGTCCCATGTGCCTTGAAATAGCCCTGAAGCGATTGATCACTGTTGTGATAGTATCATTATCATCCGCTGGTGCCTGAAGAATGGGCAACATCCCTGCAGTAGTTACTGGAGGGTCAACAATGCTTGTGGCTTCGTTAATTGCTCTCCAACCAGGAACAGAAGGATGATCTATGTCATCACAAATCCTGGACACCAACCAAGTCAAATCCTTCACTCGTGCCTTCTGTCTTTCTTCATCTTTTGTTCCAAACCAATCCCCTTCTATCTTGGAAGCACCAGTGTATGATGGTGATGATCTGTCTCCTGCTGGCATAGTTGCATGGTCAAGTGTCTGAAATGCCTGTAAAGAATCCGGTTTCATTGCTCTTGATCTCTGGATGCGTGTTCTCTCATTCCTCTGCTGCGGTGCTGGTCCTCTCTGCCACACCAACATCTGTGTGCAGTGAAACGTATTTTTGCCATCTAGAGTTGCTTCCAGCACATCAATGTTGTCGCATGAGCAGTGGATCATTCGCTCTTTGATTATATTGTCTGGAATATAGACGTTGCCATTTTCCACAAATCTTTGAAGAATGTTTTGAGCTATCGATGTATCAATTCTTCGAACTGTAGCAATACCAATGGTATGGTTCGCTGCATGGAAGAGATTCAAAAGTGCCTCAGAACGTGTAGCTTGGTGGAGTGCAAGCCCTAAACCAATATGCTTTGGTGTCAACTTTCGTTTCCTAGATACTGCATACACAATGTCTTGAGCAATGCTGCACACACTCTGCTTGATAATGTTGTCTTCTTCAATTCCCTCATGAAGATCATCCGCATCACTGAACAGTAAACGTAGAAATAGATACAAGCTGTTTGGGATAACTTGTGCAACATGTTCTTGATCAAGTCCTTGCCAACTGCTGGAATGACCAGGACTGTCTGAGAGATCTTTTCTGATTCTTAGTGCCACATGTACCATTTCTTGATAGATATTTCCTTGATTAAATCCAACAGTACCAACATCTTCATTGTCTGTGGATTCCGAATCTGAGGATAAACCACCAC
>JBAKBP010036527.1:0-18302 GCA_037953745.1 Lithodes maja | reverse complement strand
CTGTCACTCCTTCCCATTTTAACCCTACTTGTCAAATCCTTATATCCCTGCCACACCTGCCTATTGTTAACCCTACCTGTTAAAAATCCTTATATCCCTACCACACCTGCCTTTGTTAACCCTACCTGTCAAATCCTTATATCCCTACCAAACCTGCCTATTGTTAACCCTACCTGTCAAATCCTTATATCCCTACCACACCTGCCTATTGTTAACCCTCCCTGTCAAATCCTTATATCCCTACCACACCTGCCTATTGTTAACCCTACCTGTCAAATCCTTATATCCCTGTCATACCTGCCTATTTTAACCCTACCTGTCAAATCCTTATATCCTTGCCACATCTGCCTATTGTTAACCCTACCTGTCAACTCCTTATATCCCTACCACACCTGCCTATTGTTAACCCTACCTGTCAAATCCTTATATCCCTGTCATACCTGCCTATTGTTAACCCTCCCTGTCATACCTGCCTATTGTTAACCCTACCTGTCAAATCCTTATATCCCTGTCATACCTGCCTATTGTTAACCCTACCTGTCGAATCCTTATACCCCTGCCACACCTGCCTATTTTAACCCTACCTGTCAACTCCGCTTACCATGCGTTTCCCTTAGCCATGTGTCCTGATGTCATACTTTTCTATTATTCTGGCCCTGTCACTTCACCTTGTTATGCATGCCTATCTTGTCATGTAATTCCTTAGTCATGCCTCCTCCTTGTCTATACCCGCCTCCCCCACACTTGCATATGCTCCCCCCCCCCCCAACACACACACACACACACTCACACACACCAGGAGCTATTCAACCTTACATGTATAAATTATCATGCATGTCCTGAGTCATGGCTATTTCATTTACAATTTGTTATTCACGTCCTTCTTCAATATTACTCTTATATCAGATAAATACTCCCCCATACATTTATAGTTCGTACATTCCTCCTGTCTCAGCCTTCTGTCAGTTGCCTATAGTCTGTTTTATTACTGCTGACGTTAACCCTTGCAGTACCGGTGATTTTTTTTTTTATCAGCTACATTTAGACGATTTTGTTAAGCTTAGGAAGGATATATGGTAGCTAAAAGGATTAATTGAGATAGTCTATAGCCTTTTCACGGGTAAAGGTCCTTTCTAAGCAGAATAAAACGTCTAACAGTTGCCAGAATATAATGACAAGGACGTCACCAGTACTGAATGGGTTTAATTGACGTGTCCCCATCTTGATTACCTACATGATACAAAGATTTTGTACCGAAATGTGTTGTACATTTTGAAGACGTGACGTGCCTGATGGTTCGTTGTGGAAAACTAGTTGAATAGTGTAAGGTAGTGTCATCAGCATTTGAGTGGATAGGATTAGAGGTACAGTTGAGAAGACCATTAATTAATATTAGAAAGAGAACTGGAGACAGGACAGAACCCTGAGGAACACCGGAATTGATAGGTTGAGGAAGTGAGCAATGACCGTGTTCAACTGCAGCTATGGAACGACCAGGAAGGTAATTAGAGACAAAGGCACAGAAAGGGGGCTAGAAACCATATGAGGGTAGTTTTGAACTTGGAGATTTGTGCCAAACTCTATCGAAGGCTCTCTTTATGTCTAGCCCAATAGAGAAAGTCTCATCGAAGTCTCGAAAGGAGGATAACCAAGAAATCGTAAGATAAGTAAGAAGACCACCAGCAGAGCAGCCCATAAGTTGTCCATAAATGACTGTACACTGGGTTACTGCACCATTCATAGGTTACAGGTATAGGGGCTTAACATAAAAGACCATAGAACAGATTTATTTATATATTTGTTGTATTTACTTTATTTTTGGTTTGTATATATGTTTGCATTTATTATTTATTTCTATCTATCTATATGCTCAGGCCCAATCCCCATTTTGGGGGTAGCCGACTCAAGACAGAGCAAGAACAGGGAAAACACAAAAACATCATAAAACAAAAAATAAACACAGATAAAAAACACAAACTCTCACACATCCAGGTCACCCAGGAGAAGACCCAGAGACCAGGGTTACCAAGGTCGCTCCAGCACTCCCCCGGCCCCTGACCACCCGGAGAGGTTCCGATCTCGGCAGGCAGACATGCAGCGGAGCCAAAGCCACAAGCCCTCCCACCACACTTCCAGGCACACCCTTCATATTAATCGTCTCCCCGGGCCAGGCGCCTGATGGACTATTATCTAGTCCAACTTGCGCCCGACCCCTTACTCCAAATGACCACGTGTTCACTCAACTATTCACAAGCATTCTCCATTCACTCTTGTCCACCACCACTTTCCCTGCCTGATCTATAGTCATTCCTCTATCATCCAAAGCCTTTCTTACACAGTCTCTCCATCTCAATGGGGGTCTTCCTGCCCTTCTATCTCCCCTTGTATCTGACTCACATATTCTCTTTGTAAGCCTTTCATCTCCCATTCGTTCAACATGACCATACCAGCTCAGCACCCTTCTGTCCACTCTGGCTGACAAATGTTCCTGCTGCCCCACTCTCCTATGTATCTCTTCATTCCTCAATCTGTCTCTACGAGTAACTCCACACATACTCCTCAAGCAGCTCATCTCCATCACATCCAGCCCTCTTTTCTCCTTTTTCTTCAGAGCCCATGTCTCAGCCCCATACATCACTGTTGGCACAACAATTCCTTGATACAGTGCACTTTTTACTTTCACTCCGAGATTTCTCGTCTTCCACATACTTCCCATTGCTCCGAAAACCTTCCTTCCTTCACACACTCTCTGTTTTACCTCCACTTCCATACCTCCACTCCTGCTTATTGTTCCTCCTAGATATTTAAAACACTCTACTTGTTCCAATATTTCCCCATCCAGCCTCACATCTAGATTCACCCTATGCTCTCCCCTATTACACACCATTACTTTACTTTTATTGACGTTCACCTTCAGTTTCCTCCTTCCACAAACCACACCAAACTCTTTGACTACCTGCTGCAGTTTCTCATCAGAATCCGCCACCAATGCTGTGTCATCAGCGAACAGCAACTGATTCAACTCCCAATCTCTACCATTCTTTCCTACTAAACCCAATCCTCTTCCCATAGTTCTCCTTTTCACCTCCCTCACCACACCATCCATAAACATATTAAACAGCCATGGTAACATTACACAACCCTGTCGCAAACCTACCTTTACCTCAAACCATTCACTCAACTCACCATTTCCTACTCTCACACATGCTCTGCTCCCTTCATAAAAACTCTTAACTGCTTCTAACAAATTTCCTCCTATTTCATAAATCCTTAACACCTTCCACATTGCTTCACGGTCCACACGATCATACGCTTTTTCCAAGTCCATAAAAGCCCAAAATATCTCCTTATGCTTCTCTAAATACTTCTCGCATAACTGTCTTACTGCAAACATCTGATCCACGCACCCTCTTCCCCTCCTAAAACCGCACTGTTCTTCTCCTATTGCAACTTCCGTACACTTTATTATCCTCTCTATCAACACCCTGCCATACAGCTTTCCAATCACTGACAATAAACTAATACCTCTATAACTTGAACACTCCTGCCGATCTCCCTTCCCCTTGTACAACGGCACAATACATGCACTCTTCCAGTCTATTGGTACCATTGACACAGCAAAGCACACATTGAAAAGTCTCACCAACCAATCTATTATCACATCTCCACCCTTCTTTATACACTCCACAGCAATACCATCCAAACCTTCTGCTTTTCCCGCTCTCATTTGTTTCACTGCTTCTTTCACCTCATTTTCCTCAATCCTTTCATTCATTCCCTGCCACCTGGGTGGCCTGGGTAACCTATCTCCATCCACCTCTGCTTCAATCACTGCTTCTCTTCCATCTCTTGTATTTAACAAAGATTCAAAATACTCGGCATATCTTTTCCTCACTTCAACTGGTTCCACTAGTAATTCTCCATTTTCATCTTTCACTGACTCTTCCCTCTTTTGTCCTCCTTTCCTTACTTTATTTACCTCCTTCCAGAACATCTTCTTTCGTTCTTCAAAATTCTCACTCAGCCTTTGGCCCCACCTTTCGTTTGCATCTGTTTTCGCTTCTCTAATTTTCCGTTTTGCCTCTCTCCTTTTCTCCTTGTACCTCTCCCATACCTCAACACTACCATCCTGTAAAACCCTCTCAAAACACTGTCTCTTCTCCTCAACTGCCTTTCTCACCGTATCATTCCACCACTCGCTTCCCTTCCTGATACCTCTGCCTCCTACTTTCCTTTTGCCGCATACTACCACTGCACTTGCTTTCACTCCTTCCTTAAACTGTTGCCATTCAATCTCTACTTCTCTCTCTTCCATCTCTCTCACTTCCATCCACTTTTCATTTAGTCTTTCCTTGTACTCCCTCTCTTTTTCACTCTTCTCTAACTCACTAACTTTTATTACCTCTCTTACTTCACGCTTGTCTCTTATTCTCCTGTAACTCTTAACTCTTAGCTTTCCCTCCACCAGGTAATGATCTGACATACCCTCCGCCTCACCTCTCATCACATTCACATCCAGCAGTCTACACAATCTTTCCCTTGTCACCAGCACATAATCCATCAATGCCCTCTCTACAGTCTCTCCCCTCACAAGTCTATGCCAGGTGTACTTGTGTATACGCCTTTTTTTGAAGAACGTATTACCTACACTCAATCTACACTCTTCACATACATTTTTCAGTCTTTCTCCACTCTCGTTTACACCATCCACACCAAAACTACCGATGACTCCCTCAACAGGCTCATTTCCTACCCTAGCATTTAGGTCCCCTAAAACTATAACATTTTCATTTTCATCAAACCCTTGCAGACAATCTCTCAAATCCTCCCAGAAACCCTCTACCTCGTCTAACTCTCTTTCACTTCCTGGTCCATACGCACTTACAAAAACCCACCTTTCACCCTTAAACCGCATTCTCACCCACATTAGCCTTGATGACACCTCTTTCCACTCTTTTATAAACTCTCTCAACTCCTCCTTCACAATAATAGCCACTCCTTCTTTCCCCCTGACTCCCTCGTCTACTCCAGACTTTCTACCGATCACGTTTCCAAAATCCACTTCTCCCTCTCCTTTCATCTTTGTTTCATTCAGTGCAAGGACATCATACATCCTTCTTTCAAATAACCTTCCAATATCCTCTCGCTTCTCACTCGCACCACATCCACGCACATTTAAAGCTCCTACTCTCAGGGTCCGGGACCACGAACGCGTTCCCTCGCCCCTATCTCTGTCTCGTTTTTTGGTAGATTAATTTAAGGGGAGAAGGATACCAGGCACCCCGCCCCCGATCCCCTTTAGCCGACTTCTACGTCTCACCGGAGAAAAGCGGTGGTGGAAATTTCTCACCCCTCCACCACAGAGGAGGCTACCTGCACCAGAAAGTGGCGGGCGTTGGGGTCGCCGCATCCCTACGCCATTTGAAAAAATTAGAGATGCAGAAGGAGAAAAAGACAGAAGGGGCTATGGGAAGTAGAGGACACCAACCCTCACTCTGACAAAGGGTCAGCCCACCACCATTTATTTATTTATTTTATTTATTTATTTATTTTATTTATTTATTTATTTATTTTTTGTGGGGGGGGGAGAAGGGGGGGGGGTGATTTTGGTGTTGTAAGTCTCTCTCTCTCTCTCTCTCTCTCTCTCTCTCTCTCTCTCTCTCTCTCTCTCTCTCTCTCTCTCTCTCTCTCTCTCTCTCTCTCTCATGATCTAAGCCTTAAGGAGAGTTATTTTATTGATTATGTATTTATTTTTGAGTTTTCTCCCTAGACTCCCCATCGAGATAAATTCGTTTGTTTTCTAATACGAATAGATAAACCGAAGAACCTTATTGGTCCACTATTTTGTATATAATTATGCTTATATTTGTACAGCGTAGTTTATGTGTGTGTGTATGTGTGTGTGTATATATATGTGTGTGTGTGTGTGTGTGTGTGTGTGTGTGTGTGTGTGTGTGTGTGTGTGTGTGTGTGTGTGTGTGTGTGTGTGAGAGAGATTTGTTTACAGGTCTGATTATCTATGTCTGATATAAACAGGTGTCATTTAGATAGCTATCATTTTGACAGGTGATATTTGTCAGGTGATATGTGGGGTGTGACGGTGAGTTTTGATAGGTGTATTTTTTGACAGGTGATTTTATAATTGTGATTTCGACATACAGTATATGGTAGAAGAAACTGTTTGTGAGAGATGGCTGGATACTCTCATGTAGTTGAGGTACAAAGAGAAACTGAAAGAAGGGGCCAAGCAAGTGAAACAGGAGATCCAGCATCTCCCTTGTCACTAGCGGCGTGACTAGCCGAAAGGCCCCCCATGGGTAAGTGAACAGTTCGATTGGTACCTACAATCTCCCCCTGGTATCACTCTCTGTATGTGGGGCAAAAAGGACATCAACAAGAAAGGCCAGGCAAATGAAACAGGAGTTCCAGCAACTCCTTATCAAATGCCAAGCCTCTCCGGGTGTACTGCCATGTTCGATTGGTGCCTACGAACTCCCCCCTGTGATACACAATATGATGTGATTTTGATGGGGAAATAATGTGGTGTGATATTGTGCATGTAAACTTTTACATGTTTGATTTTTACAAAAAAATGTATATAAACTATGAACACTGAGAGCTTATTAATTATTATAGCATGGCATTCTAATTATGAGAAAAGCGTATTACTACTAAATTGGTTTACTTTACAGCTATAAGGCTTAATTAGCATTATCCCTAATGCCAATTAACACAATGAATTCTTGATTTCCAGAATTTTTCACTTTTTTCTGTTACCCGACCATTATCCCCGAAAAATTGTAAATTTCCCCCAGGGTATCCTCGCACCCCCTAGGAAGCATTCTCGCACCCCTAGGGGCTGCGAGCACCCCCGGTTAAGAACCACTGATCTAAGGTATCAATACATAGGTCACAAATTGGATAGAACGTTGGCTAACAGGTAGAGAACAACGAGTGTTAATCAATAGTGTTTCTTCTGAGTGGACTCCAGTCACTTCTGGAGTTCCAAAGGGATCTGTTCTTGGCCCACTTCTGTTTATCTTATATATCAATGACATCGATATCGGTCTGTTGAGTGATCTCCAAGTTTGCAGATGACGTAAAGCTTAGAATAAATGTGAAAGACACCAAAGGGGTTGAACAGCTCAAGATGGACCTCAACAAACTGGGTGAATGGTCGGAGACATGGCAGATGCCTCTAAACTTGGAAAAGTGTAGGGTAATGCATATCGGCCAAGCAAACCCCAAGTCAGGCTATTCGCTATTGGGAATGCCTCCAGAAGTGACTGACTTGGAAAAGGATTTGTGTGTTCTGATTAACAGTAACTTAAAGTTTTCCATGCAGTGCATTGAAGTAGAGAAGAAAGGTCAGAAATTATTGGGTTTTATTAAGAGACAATTTAAGTATAGAAATAAGGAAATA
This sequence comes from Lithodes maja, assembly GCA_037953745.1. Classification (NCBI taxonomy): domain Eukaryota; kingdom Metazoa; phylum Arthropoda; class Malacostraca; order Decapoda; family Lithodidae; genus Lithodes; species Lithodes maja. Next base: position 10,879 of record JBAKBP010036527.1, on the reverse strand, counting down.
GTCCTCACACCTTAGAACACTGATACGGCCTCTCCTGGAGTATGCTGTTCAATGCTGGTCTCCAGCACTCAGGAAAGATATAGAGCGACTGCAAAAGCGTATAAGCTAGGGCTACAAAGCTTATTCCATCGATTAGAAGACTGAGCTATGAGGACCGGTTGAAAGCTCTTGATCTCTTTCCGTTGGAGACACGCAGACTACGAGGTCAGCTCATTGAAGTTTTTAAAATAGTTAATGGGTTTGACAATGTGGATTATAGCAAAATGTTTAGCCTCAATATGAATGCAACACTCAACCATGGCTGGATATTAGAATTGAAAAGGTTCAGCACTAGTATTTGTGGGAACTTTTTCACATATAAGATCTGTTCTACCTAGAACAAACTTCCCGGAATGGACCGCAAGGTCTCGGAGATACTAACTATTCCTTGTAACTCCATGTAACACTCGCTCTCTCGAAAAAAAAAAAAAAAAAAAAAAAAAAAAAAAAAGCGACGCCGGATCTCCCACTGTCAACAGGCCACATCGCCACAGAGAAAACTCGATCATAATTTGAGTATTTCATAACCCTATTCCCTTTATTCATTGCATGAACAGTAGTTAAGTGCTTGTTTAACCTCCACATAGTTCTGTAGTTGCCGTGCACGTTATTTTATTGCTTTTCTGACTGATAAACATTGTTGTTTACAGTTGTTATCCTGGCTTGTAGCAGACGACGCGCACCTCAAATCGACCTATCTTTGTATTTTCTTATTAACTCTAGTAGTTATCGTATTCAGTATCCTACTGTAGCTATATATATATCTGTAATTTTAGTTGTTGCTTGCATGATCTAGTAGTAACCTTTGACTGATAACTTTGTTTATCTAAATATAATCCTGCTTGACTAGCCTACAGACACCAGCGCCATCTGTTGATACAGTATATTAACCCCTTGTGTGCAGTTACACTTTATTCTTATATAATCTCTATTTGGTGAATTGTATATTTAGTTACATATTCTATTATATATATATATATATATATATATATATATATATATATATATTTGTATATTTGTTTTGCTTTTTTAGGTAGGTTATCACCCCTGGTAGCCTCTTTCTTCGTATTTCATAATTGTTGTAGTCTAGGCTATCATCCCTGGTGGCCTATTTCTGCGTACTTCCATTTTTAAATTTTCAGTTAGGCTATCACCACTGGTGGCCTATTTCTGCGGTACCGGTATTTCATAATTTTTTTTTTCGGTTAGTCTAGGCTATCTTCCCTGATGGCCTATTTCTGCGTACTTCAATTTATAAATTTTCAGTTAGGCTATCACCGCTGGTGGCCTATTTCTGCATACCGGTATTTCATAATTTTTGTTTTCGATTATTTTTGTTTTCGGTTAGGATAGGCTATCACCCCTGGTGGCCTATTTCTGTTTAAATAAACATACAATTGTTTTCGGTTCGGCTATCACTGCGTATTTAAATTTAATTTTGTTTTGTTTTAATTTTCGGTTAGGCTATCACCGCTGATAACCTATTTGTGCGTATTTCAATATTTTTGTTTTCGGTTAGGCCTATTTAAGTAAGTGAAGCGACCTGAAGTGAGTGAAGTGTTTTTAAAGTGAGTTAAGTGTTTTTTTAAAGTGAGTTAAGTGTTTTTAAAGTGAGTTACATGATTTTAAGTGAGTGAAGTGATCTAAAGAAAGTAATCGTCACCATGCCTCGTGCCTGTACGAACTGCGCCGGTAGGTTTGGTGCTTCCATGTTTGCTCCTGCCGATCCACAAGTCTGCCGACTCTGCCAGCAACGAGAGGATTTGACAGCGAAATTGGATGAAGCCCACAACAAAATCAACGCCCTCACCAGGAAGCTGGAATCACTCCAAGAGTTTGTAACACTCAACGTTGGAGTATCACTAACTCCAATTGTTTCAACTCCAGCATCTACCACCGCCCCAATGTCATCTGCCAACACTCCAACACCTGCAGTAGCCACTGCAGCAGATGCTTCTGATGAACCTGAGCCGACATCAAACCAGGACAGCCGCCCTGTTCACCTTAGTCTCTCCCCCACTCCTCGTGCAAGAAGCCTGCTAGCACAAACAGTACCAACCCCTCGCCCCCGTTCTAACCACTCCTCTCCCCAACCTGTACGCAGAGTCTCGCCACCACAGGTTTCCGGATTTACACCAGTGAGGAACGGTGCACGGCCAACGCAGAAAAGGTATCGTCTACCAGTCACAATGTCAAACAGATTTGAGATCTTGGTAGAGATGGAAGACGAACCAGAAGAGACCAGGCTCGTTGGGGATTCCATCCTACGAGGACAGGTCGAAGAGTTCTGCGACAGAGTCCCAAATCGACGAAAAAGATTTTGCATCCCAGGAGCTGGACTGGACGACATTGTGGAAGCCTTCGAAGATACCACAAAGGATGCAAACGAAAATACCCTTTTTGACATCCATGCTGGTTCATATGACGTCATGCGCACCAGATACGAAGAGTTGATGGAGAAATATCGCAAGATGATCCAGCACTACAAAAACAAGTCAAGGAATATCATCATCTCAGGCATTCTCCCCAAGATCGACGCACCTGACAAATTCTACGACAAGGCCTTCAGCACAAATAGCCGACTAAAATATTTGTGTCTGAAGGAAGAAGTTGAATTCATCAACCTCTGGGATAATTTATATAACCAGCCTACTCTGTTCCGCAAGGATGGCAATCATCTAAACCCTGTGGGTTCAGCACACATGGGTCGTCTCTTACACGAAGCAGTCCGCAGCCATGGATCAAAAAACGCCATCCGAGAAGAAGCAGCAGTGACATAAATCATCTAACGCCAAGCAAAAAACAGAGGCAACCGAGGACCACCAGCGATAAGGACCGAAGACAGCGAGGACCGAGGACAGCCATGAACATAAATGTAGATCCGACAAGAACCAAAAATATTATTAAAGAGCGTTCCGTGAGTTCTAAAATAACAAATTTAAAGGTTTTCTATGCAAACGCTCGTAGCATACGCAATAAATTTTCAGATTTAGAGGAGCTAGTGTTTACAGAAAATTATGATGTGATTGGCATAACAGAATCTTGGCTCAATACAGAAGATAGAGACTTTTTAGCAGAATATTCACTTCCCGGTTATGTAATGTTTGAGAAAAGCCGAATAAATAGAAATGGAGGTGGCGTTTTACTTTATATCAAAGAAAGTCTTAACCCAACCCTCTTGTCAAAACCTCAAATTATGAACGTCGACACATCTTTTGTGCTAATAAAGAATAATAAAGGTGCACAAATAATACTTGTGTTAATATACAGACCTCCAGCTCAATCAGTGCAAACTGACCAAGAAATTTACGAACAAATTGCAGATGTAAGTAACTCACAAGATACCGTAATTTTTGTCGACTTTAATTTACCTGTGACCAAGTGGGGCGATACTCTTACTTCACACTCCGGACATGACTTGTATACGAACTTGCAAGAGAGTTCGCTTTATCAATTTGTTCGAACGCCGACCCGTGGTAATAACGTTCTTGACCTTGTACTTACAACAAAAGAAGAATTAATAGAGAATTTGAATGTTGGTGATGAATTCAGTAACAGCGACCATCGTACGATAACTTTCACTTTAAAGTTTACTAGTAACGAACCAAATAGTAGCATCGAAAAAGTCCCTAATTTCAAGAAAGCAAACTTTCATAAACTTAGAGCTATGTTTAAAGAAACTGACTGGAGCTTTTTAATTAACAATAACCACATAAATACATCTTGGAAGTTATTCGAAACCACTTACCTAAAAGCAGTGCAAGACTGCATACCATCGAAAATACGACGTCCAGGCCATAATAATAAGCCCAAATGGTGGAATAAAGATATTTCAAACTGTCTGCTTGCTAAAAAATTTGCTAATGATAGATTAAAATCCTCACAAAATGACGAAGAACGGGTGAAATTTGTAGAGCTACGACGCAAAGCCAAAAAGTTAATAAAGCAAAGTAAAAAGACGCTAGAGTTACATATTGCGAATCAAAGTCAAACAAACCCGAAAGAATTCTATAGTTATATCAGAAAGAAAAAAGTAGTTACTTCAACTGTTGGACCATTAGTCGATGAAAATGGAGAATACACCAAAGACGAAGTAACAATGAGTAATGCCCTCAATATCTTCTTTGCATCAGTTTTTACAACAGAAGACCTCAGTAATATCCCTACAGCATCGCCGATTCAGATTGATAATTCAGATGTTCTAAGCAATATCACCGTTACAGAGAGAGAAGTATTGAACTGTTTAGATAAACTCAATGTAAATAAAACGCCTGGACCTGATACAATCTCGCCTAGAGTTCTAAAGGAAGCTAAGGATGAGCTCTCCAAACCACTGACATTACTATTCAATAAATCCTTGCAGTCTGGAACTATGCCTGATCAGTGGAAGCTAGCCAACGTAACACCGATATTAAAAAAAGGCAGCAAATCCCTACCCAGTAACTATCGCCCAATTAGCTTAACCTCAGTTGTATGTAAAATGCTAGAAACGGTCATAAGAGACAGACTCGTAAATCACTTGGAGGAAAATAACATACTTGAAGATACTCAACACGGCTTTCGTAAAAAACGTTCCTGTTTAACAAACCTCTTAGACTTCTTCCACGATATCCTCAACCTCTACGATGAGAGTAAAGCTGTAGATATTATATACCTTGATTTTCAAAAGGCCTTTGACAAAGTTCCCCACAAACGTTACTGCTAAAACTAAAAGCGCATGGAATACAAGACGGTGTATTGAAATGGATAGAAAATTGGCTCAGCGACAGAAAACAAAGAGTAGTCATAAACGGTAAGGCATCTAAATGGACCAATGTAAGTAGCGGGGAACCCCAGGGATCGGTACTAGGACCAATTATCTTTCTAATTTACATCAACGACATAGATGAGGGTCTCACCTGTAAAATCTCAAAATTTGCTGACGATACAAAAATTGCAAATAGCGTACTCTCAAAAGAACAATTTGACGATATGCAACACAATCTAGATAAATTGTCATGTTGGGCCAAAATTTGGCAAATGAGTTTCAATGCGGATAAATGGAAAGTACTACATATCGGATACCTAAATGAGAACGCAAACTATTCGATAAATGGCACTCAGCTTAAGAATGTAAACAGAGAAACCGATCTGGGAGTAACAATATCGAGTAACCTAAAACCGAGTCAACAATGTTCAGAAGTTGTTAAGAAGGCAAACAAAATAATTGGCTTTATAGGCAGGTCATTTGAGCATAAATCCAAAGAAGTTATCCTAACCCTTTACAATTCCTTAGTCCGCCCTCTTCTGGAATACTGCGTTCAATCCTGGTGCTCTTATTACCAAAAAGATATAAACAAGCTAGACCGAGAAAGAACAAACCATACGAAGAGCGTCTTAGAGAATTAAATATATTTCCTTTAACTCAGCGCAGATTAAGAGGTGACTTAATTCAAGTGTTCAAAATCATCAAAGGCATCGACAATATGAACTGTAGTAAGTACTTCACTATCGACCAATCTAATTACACGCGGGGAAACGGTTGCAAAATTATTGGTAAATCTTTTAACTCACACTAATCTAAGAATTTCTTCTTCAATCGAGTTGTCAACTTGTGGAATGGGCTTCCCCGAGACGTTATAGACTGCAGCACCGTTGATTCATTTAAACTCCGCCTAGACAAATATCTCGCATCAAGCCCGCGACTGACTGCGTTTGTAAATGAATAACTTTATTTTATCCCCCCCTCAGTTACTAACCCATCTGTCTCCTACTAAGTTCCTAATCCTGCCACGGACATTAGTTCTAGGGCAGTAGTTCCCTTTCCAATTTTCCCTTACCCACTCTAAACCACTGTTTGGACACTTGATCCTCAGTGTTTTGGAGGACAAGCAGCCTAGAAGGGTCACTAGACCTGTTGTTGCTTGATTTCCTTTGTACTCCTTTGTCTACGAGAATTGTACTGGAGTTTATGAAAAGGGAATTAGTAATACTTATATTGGGAAAGGTCTTAGATAGACTTAACAAGTAGTGGTACAGGGTATATATTTAGGAAATAACTTTTATTCTTAGAGGAAATGAGAGATATGTGGTAGTACGTATATGTTTAAGAAATATATTGCTCTGCTTAGAGGAAATGAGAGAACCTGGTCATTGTATACTAAGATATGAAAACCTTTTAGAACAAGTGTGATAGTCATATACTGTACTGGTAGTTGTTATTACCGTACTAGTATTATGTATAGTACCGGTATTAGCAGTAGTACCAGTATGGTTTCTGTAGTAGTATCTGATTTACTTCTGCTGTTATATCGATATTATTAGCCTATTATTGTATTATTATTAGTAGTAGTATTTTGATTATTGTGTGTGTGTGCATGTATGTGTGTGTAGTCCTATATATATATATATATATATATATATATATATATATATATATATATATATATATATATATATATATATACTGTGTGTGTGTGTGTGACCTTATACAAACAATATCACATTATTCTCGGAACGCAGCGTTTTTCCCATTCCATTGTTTGTAACCTAGTTTCACAAACAAACAATTGGCTGGTTATATAAACTAATTATCCTTCTTGGGTAAATGTAAAAGAAACTTACAGTTGACCTATTTATTTAATGTCACAGCTCAATAAGTAAAGTTCAAAAGCCATGTCCTATAGTTCCTTGATAACATAATAATCCACTGTGTTTTATCATTTAAGGGGAGGAGTTTGCTTTTTCTGCTTGCCCTCCCTTCTCCCTCATGTTTAGCCCCATTTGTTGTGAGATTTTAAGATGTTTGCACCATTAGTTTAGCGATTATAAGACCTCTCGTCCCATTTCTTTGTCAGTCTTAAGACCTTTCGTGCCATTTAGTTTTCGATTTTTTCCTGGCGATCGATAGCAAGCCTGTACGGTAATTTAGTAGGAACTGTGGCCCACGAACATAAAATCTTTCTACAGAAAAATTTATCGTGCAAATTATTCTCGAAGTTTCTTTTACATGGAGTACTAGGGAGAGAAAAAAAAAAAAATATATATATATATATATATATATATATATATATATATATATATACCTATATATATATATATATATAGGTATATATATATATATATATATATACATATATATATATATATATATAGGTATATATATATACTATATATAACAAAATAATAACCCCCTTAAGTAGAGATAAATGAGTTCTTTAACACACATAAACAAATCTGTTATAACATTTAGGCTAACATTTGTTCAGTGTTGTTGAGAGGTATTTTTGTCTCTTCCAAGAGAGAAATGTAATATAAAGCAGTGAAGATGGGGCATGATGAGCGTGACCGCATAGCCTACAATCAGAACCATTAGTTTGGACCTTTTTGTTAATTATGCCAATATACCTTGTAAAATATAAATTTAACTATTTTTAGGTATGTAGAGTAGGCTACCGCAGTGAATACATATAGTTGACGTATTACACATGAATTAGCCCATTAAACCCGTTCACTAAGAGAGGCCTTTCAAATGGTCTACCTTAATTAGAAAACAGGGTATTATTGCACTATAGTTTCTTTTTTCTTTTCTTTTTTTAAAGCTGGGGATAAATTGACTAGCCCCTATCTTTAATATTAAACTATTACAATGTTGTTATAGCCAAATATGCTGTTAATTGTAAAGGCTTGGCATTAATATGATACAGAGACCTAGCAGTTTCTAATGTTTCCATGCTGTTGGAGTAAAGTTTCCTCTAGGTTAATAACATACAGTAGATTAAAGGGGTTACCGGTATAAACTCGACATAGTTGTATACACTTTGAAAGTTTGACTGAGAGACATGCCATTAAATATTTCCAGAGGCAAATCGTTCGACAAAACAAAAATCTTTTCAGAGCCCATCAATTTAATTTGATGTTTTTTTTATGTTTTACCTGTTGATCTTACATGGCGTTGTTAAGCAATATAAGCCTTTTAATCAGCTCATAAATTATATTTCAGTCATTTCAAGCCTATTATTGCATGGCTCGAACACAGAGAACCACGATTTTTTATAAGTACCTCGTTAGCCCTTTGACATGTAGTTGACCAAATGTACAGTCGAGGACATTAACCTCTTCTGTAACGGCGACGTCTCTTACATTTTATTCTAGCTATATGTGGACGATTTTGTGCAGTTTAAGAATGATGTGTGATAGTAAAAAGGGTTAAGTGAGATTGTTCAATGCCTTTTGATTGCTGGATACCCTAATTAAACTGAATGCAACCTTATAAATAATAGTAGCCATAATAAAGTTAAAAGGACGGCACCGGTACTGGATGGGTTAATGCTTTCTACATATTTTCCAAGTTATCTCGGGCTACACTGAATCTCGTTATTAATTGTTTACAGAATATGTGCATTAATGAGGTTCGTTTACTTAGTTCAAGGGCTCAAAAATAATCGGAATTTGTGACCGCGATTGTGCAATATTTTCAATTTCATCGGAAAGTGGGCTAGACTAGATGCAATAAATATAGATTTTTTTGTATAGGCCTACGGTATCTATATAGGCTACCATTAGTCCACAAATTTAGAGGTTATAATAATTGTTCGGAGAAATGAAACACACACACACACACACACACACACACACACACACACACACACAGCCCTTAGCCTAGTAGGTAGAGCTCTCGTCTCACACACGAGGGGTCGGGGGTTCAATCCCCGGCCGGGCGGAGACAAATTGGGCTTGTCTCCTTTCATGTGTTAGCCTCAGTTCACCTAGCTGTAAATAGGTACCTGGAATAAGTGGACGACGTTGTGACGTCCCATCTGGGGTTGGCAAAAATGGTACAAGGCGAGATGGGTATCATATGGTTCACCTAAGCTGATGGCTACCTAAGCCTTCGGGCGAGACGGTACCGTCTATAGTGAGAATGGTACCATACAGATCCACCCTAAGCCTTAGTTTCCGATGTCGCCAATTGGCTAAAAATACAGACTACACACACATCCACAGCCATTCCAACGATACATATAACACCTACACATATAGGAGGCGGGAAATAACGAGCATGCTCACTCCCGCAATACAACTAGAGTAAGTACAACTAGAGTAAGTACACACACACACACACACAGCTGACCACCATGACGACCAAATGAGCCTCCCCATCTGGTGTGAGTGAGAGAGACAATTTAAGGGAAAGGGGACGGTGGTGGTGGTGTGACACATTTAAGGGAAAGGGGACGGTGGTGGTGGTGTGACACATTTAAGGGAAAGGGGACGGTGGTGGTGGTGTGACACATTTAAGGGAAAGGGGACGGTGGTGGTGGTGTGACACATTTAAGGGAAAGGGGACGGTGGTGGTGGTGTGACACATTTAAGGGAAAGGGGACGGTGGTGGTGGTGTGACACATTTAAGGGAAAGGGGACGGTGGTGGTGGTGTGACACATTTAAGGGAAAGGGGACGGTGGTGGTGGTGTGACACATTTAAGGGAAAGGGGACGGTGGTGGTGGTGCGACACATTTTCCCTTGGTGTGTGGTAGGGAGGTCAGATTAATGGGGTAGTGTTTTTTTTTTTTTATATACTGTATATACCGTATGTATTTATATATATATTTTATAGTGCCATCTCTAGACCTACATCAAGCTTAAAAAACACCTAGACCCTCTTTCAAGATGTATTTGTAAATTTTTCTGTACAAAATGTTTCCGGTCGAAGGCCGATTACTCCTAGAATTACAAGCTTGCTATTGTTCGCCAGGAAAAAAATAGACACCTAAATGGCACGAAAGGTCTATATATTGACAAAGAAATGGGGTGAAAGGTCTTACAATCGCCAAAGTAATATACCGGTAACAAACGAGTTCGATTGTTGTGTAGACAAAAATATTGGAGAGAGAATGTTAGATTATTTTATAAATATATTTTATTTATAATGTGTGTAGATATATTGATGGTTTAACCCTTTCAAGCTACCATTACGCATTTTTTCTATTTTCTGGCTATTATTAGAAGATTTTATTGAGATTAGGAAGGGCATATTAAAGTCAGATGATTAATTGAGATAGCCTTTAACATTATAATTCCCACATATCTTTCCTAAGCTGTATAACATCGTCTAATGATGGTCAGAAAGTCTTTAACTTTATAATTCCCACATCTTTTCTAAACTGTATGAAATCGTCTAATGATAGTCAGAATATACGGTCAAAATGCGTCATAATCTTGAAAGGTTTAATAATTGCGAGATTGAAATACTGATGATGGAGCGACAGTTTATGGAAAAGAAGGGTGCAAGGATGTATGTGGTGGTGAGATGGTGACCTACCGTATGTTATGCTGCACCCCCTACCTCTACCCCCCCCCTACCTCTACCCCCCCCTCTCTCTACCCCCCCCCCCCTCTCTCTACCCCCCCCCCTACCTCTACCCCCCCCTCTCTCTACCCCCCCCCCCCTCTCTCTACCCCCCCCTCTCTCTACCCCCCCCCCCCCCCTCTCTACCCCCCCCCCCCCCCCTCTCTCTCGCTCTCTCGCTCTCGCTCACACAAGGAAGGGAGCTATAGAGAAGGTTTGAGATTCAGTATTGGTTGGTTAGCTGGAAGTATTGATGTAGTTAGGTAGAAGGATGGTTATTGTGTATAATTATGTTTATACGGGACTTTATTTGTGTATGACTGTACTGTATGTGAATTTGGCTGTGTGTGTCTTTGTGACTGTTTGTATGACTGTTTGTGTGTCTGTCTGTATGACTGTGTCACTGTGCGACTGTAAATGTGTGTATGACTAGTGGGACAGACTGGCCTCCCCCACCTCTGTTATTGGTGCTCACTCACAGAAACCTGATACCACAGACAGAGAGAGGGGG
>JBAKBP010036526.1:0-18302 GCA_037953745.1 Lithodes maja | reverse complement strand
CTTCGGCTCGCGGTGTCTTTGGTTCCCGAGCTGAAGGCGGTTTTGTGCGCGGCAACTCGGCGACGCCCGACGGTACGGTCCTCGTTCTGCCGGCCGGCCCCCTTGGATATTCGTCAGGGTTTGTTGTACTCTGCGCTATATACGTCGGGTTTTTTTTATGCAGGATGCTTGGGAATGCTACGCTTCTCTGTCGGCGGCCCCTGCTTCCGACACGCGACGACGCGCTGTGTCGTTGCGGACCCTGCTTATGTCACGCACCGACGCGCTGTGTCACGCGCGGGGTCTTCTCAGTCCCGTCCTTCTGCCGGTCCTCTTCGGGATGCTGCTGCAAGTGCTGCCGCCTTGCACGGGCGCAGGACTGGGACGTTGCAGGCCAGTGCGTCGGTTCCGCCTCGCACTTCTGTTCTTGCCCCTTTCATCCCCGCCGTGTCGGGGCTGGCCGGCCTTCCACTTCCGGCCGCCCTTCGACGGGGTCAGCCCCGCGCCGGCCTGGGGTTGGGGTGGCCCGCCCTTTTCGACGAGGTTGGGGGGGGGGGGGGGGGGTAGAGGAGGTCAACGTGGCGCTCATGCCCACACGGCCCGTACCGGGGGTACCTCCACGTCAACACAATGTGTAGTTCTCTGGGTCGGCCTCCTTGTTCTCCTTCTCGCCTGGCAGACCGGGTCGCTCCCCTCCTCTCGGGTGCTCCCTCGGGTTGTTTTCGCCCTTGCGCCCCTCGGTAGCCGCGAGGGACGTTGGGGGCGGCGGGTTGCGCGGAGGGGTCTCACCTGGAGGTGGACGTCCAGACCCCCACTCCGCTCTTGTCACCGACGCCGACCCATCTCTTCAGAGATGGCCCACGTGTTCACTTCCATGCCCGAGCTGGGTAGCGTCGAGGGAGTTGACCGCCGGTCACCCGGTTTTCCTCTCCCGTGTCTTTCTGGTACCGTCGACGAACTGCGACGCGATGCGACCGGTGGTGGATCTGTCGGCCCTCAACGGGCACATCGTGCACACACGGTTTCGGATGCTGCCGGTACGCCTGGCCCTGTGTCCTCTGTCGTGGGTAGTGTCGCTGGCCCTCCAGGATGCGTCTTGGCTCGTTCCTCTCCATCCTCGCTTCCAGCGATTCTTGGCCGTTCGGACTTCCGATCGTGTGTTCCTGTTCGACGGCCTTCCCTTTGGTCTCCACATCGCGCCGCGGATCTTCTCCGCACTGGTGGGGCAGGCTCTGGGTCCTCTCCTCAGGAGCGGGCACCAGATCCTGTTTTCCTTGGCCGATTGGTTGGTCGTTTCCGAAGCCCTAGAACTGTGCATTGGCGACGCCCTCACAGTCGTTCGCAACATCGCACGGTTAGGGTTCCCCTTCGATGTTCCCAAGTCACGCTTGACCCCGTCGCGTGACGTGCCATGGGTCGGTCTCGCATGGGTTTTGTCCGGCGCTACGGTGACCCGGGGTCTGCCGGCCGCGGTGCACCTTCGATGGAAGGTCTTCGCTGTGTTGCACTCGGTCTCCCTCCCGGGGTGGCTCTGGGACTCGTTCGTGGGTTCGCTGCATTGGGCCGCTCTGCCCCTTCCCTTAGGAAGCCTCTGGCTACTCCGCCTCCTCCTCATGGGCACCGCGGTGTTTCCGTTGCCCCTATGGATCGGCTCCTGCCGCTCCCGCGTACCGTTCGCAGACGCTTCGGTCGCTGGGTTGCTCGGGGCTCGCTCTCTGCGGCTGTGCCCTGGACCGCCCCCCTGCCGACGGTCTGGGTAGCCACAGATACGTCGAGCGAGGTTGGGTGAGGTTCCCGATCGAACCTGGGACGTCCACTTCCCGGCAGATGGGTGGGTCTCCCTCCACTTACCCGTCTATGCCCTCGGACTGTTGGTTCATTTGTTCTTCCTGCGGGACCACGCGCTGGCCCTTCGGGGTAAGTCGGTGGCCTTCGGGTTGGACACTCAGACAAGCTGTCCCCTGTTTCCTTATGCGGGGGTCCTCCAGGTCGTTGACTCTATTGGGGGTCTCGGTGGAGTTGTTCTTCCTCGCGGACCGACACCCCTTCTCCTTGCATGCCTCCTCCCTGCCCGGGCCTGCCACTCTGTGGGCGGCCGTCCTGTTGAGAGGGCAGGGCGTTCTTGTAGAATGGGCGATGAAACGGACTGTGTTCGCCGACCTCGCGGCTTCCTGAGGTGTTCCTGAGGTGTTCCGGAGGTCGCCTTGTTCGCATCGGGGGTGCCGCGCCAGTTGCCTTTGGACCTCTCCCTCCGGCCTCGCGCTCCCGGGGGGGGGGGTCCGGACGCTTTCATGGTAGCCTGGTACAGGTGGCGGTCGATATACATCTTTCCGCCACCAGACGCGCTGTTGATGTGCCCAGTCCTCGCGAGGCTGCGGCTGTACCACGGCTGCGTCTGGCTCCTCGCGCCTCTGTGGCCGGAACGGGCTTGGTCCGCCCGGTTACCGCGGTGGTGCCCGAGTCCGGTCCCTCTACCTGTCTCCGGCTTCCACTTGGGCTAGGTTGGGGACCTGCGGACCTCGTTGGCCTTCGCATCGTGCTTGTTCATGAGGCACGGTGGCTCCCGGTCCCCGGCCGGGCCCTGACTGACTTCCTGCAGCGTTCCTGGCCGTCTTCTCCTTGGGGGACTTACGGGTCCCGCTGGAGGTCTTTTACTAGGTGGCTACAGGCCACTCGCCTGCCAGTTGGCTCTCCTTCCCTCGTCCTACGCTCCTTGTTTCACCTCTTCCGTACACGTCACTTTCAAGTCGACGCTATACGTACCCACTTGTCTGCCGTCCGGGGGGTCTTTGGGTCCGTCGCTGGGCTGGTCGTTCCGCCACAGGAGCTGGATTCCTTCCTGACGGCTGCCTTCCGGGATCGACCGCCTCCGCGCCAGGTCCCTCCGCAGTGGGATCTGGGGCGGGCTCTGGTCCTTCTGGCTTCACCCACGTATACAAGGGCCGCTACGCCGGTTCCGTTGCTCGGGCGTCCACTCTTCCTTGTCGCTCTGGCCACTGGGGATCGGGTGTCTGCACTAGCGGCGTTGTCACGGCCCCGGGACTGCGTGCGATTCTCCCCGTCCTTGCATGGCGTCTCGTTCGCCTCCTCCCCTCCTTTTGTTACCACGCATGGGAGGGAGGCCCCCGCTTTCCAGCCTTTCGCCGTCCAGGCTTTACGGCGTGGGCATCCTCGCCATGTGTTGTGCCCGGTGTCAGCCTTGCACTCCTCTGTTGCGTCTGTGGCGCCGCCTTCGGGTACTGCTGTGTGGGTGTCTCCTCGGACAGGTGGGAGGCTCTCGCAGGTGCAGATGGGCTGCCACGTTTGTCGGACCGTTCGTGCCCGTCACCCTGTTTGTAGGGGTTCTGCGCACGATGTCAGATCCTTTGCTGCCTCCTTCCGGTTCCTGCCACGTCGATCCTTACCTGCCATCGCCTCAGCGGTTTTGTGGGTCTTCTATGAATTCCTTCATCTCCTCCTACCTCTCCATGTCCAGTGTTCGACCCCCTCGGCCGGTGATTGCTCTCGGGGGTCGTGTTTCCTGGTACTCTGGCGAAGATCCCTGGTCTTCCCCCCTTGTCCCTCGTTCTTTTCCTTCGTTTTATTTGACAAAGGGGGGGGGGGGGGGTGTACGGGTTTGCAACACTGGATTGCAAGTTTGGGATTATGTATTGTTCCAGTACATAAGTGTTTTTGCCACATTGAAAATTGTGTTTTGTTCTTGTGTTCAGTGTTTTTGTTGGTTTTTGAAGAAAAGGGATTTTGGGTACAGTACCTTTTTGGTTTCAGACAAGTCTATGTTTTTGCATTACTATGAATGATGGGCATGTGTTAAAACTGTTCTTTTTAGCTACTCCTCAGTTTTTCACTCTTTTATTAAACTCTCTTGTTTAAATTGTGTCTTTGTCATTCATAATTTTGTTTTATGCATTGGTTTTTTTGGTAGGTTGGGCTTGGATGTCCTCCTCCTATTTGTTATGCAGCCTTGACATTGGATTTGCCAAGACTACTAACAAATTGGGAGGTTTGACATACCTCCCAACCTACCAAATAGGAAAACCTACTATTTGGTAGTAGTCTTGGAAAATCCAACGTACATAATACCCTCCCTCACGCCGGACCCCTGCCCATCCGCGTTCTTCTGCTGACGTGAGATGTGATGACAAGAGAGGGTCGCTCATGCGCATGTTCGACAGGGATCTGCACATGACGGAACACGGGATGGGCCTTAAGCGGTAACTAAGGTAAACCCCTTTTTCTTCTCTTCTATGCTTTTTTCACCTTCGGTGGTAGTTTGGTTAATGTACAACGTCTCCTAGAGCAAGATAAGGAGTAGACTCTAGACGTTTTCTTTTTAACCGCGGTTGGAATGACGACATAGCAGTCAAAATAGACAAGTCGTCATTGCAATTAGGTTAATAGCCTTGATGTTGGATTTTCCAAGACTACTACCAAATAGTAGGTTTTCCTATTTGGTAGGTTGGGAGGTACGTCAAACCTCCCAATTTAAGGGCATCTTTAAGTTTAGTTCTATCAAAATATACAGAACTAGTGGGAGTAGAGCTAAGTGATGCATTATTAAAATATGTATAAACATTTATGAAATAATTACCACTCCTAACGAACCTGTCAAAGTGCAAATCTATAATAAAGCAAAGCTCTGAATATACTAAATCTAAAGGCAAATTGGTATACAAAGTTGAAAAGTCAAAGCTATGTACCGAGGTAACTTTCGGCATGGTATTTATTTTATCAATAACTTCTAACGAATTGTCACCACTCCAATAATAGTTAATGCCAGTTCTTCTCATGATGGTATTACAATATCTTTTATGAGTACTTTTAATGTATTTTAAGCAATTTACGACTTGTTCTGATAGAGTTTTAGTGGTAGCAAATTTTGCTCCGGCAATAAAGCGATATTTATAAGGTCTTTTATGAAATTTAGGTAATATGTATAATTTTGCAATGCACTTGTTCTTATCAGAAAGTTTAATATCAAATGTTATATTTTTCTTGGTATGTTCATCGATTAAGTTATCAATATTCAGATTATTTTGAATTTCATAAACAGAATTACCACAAATATTTGTACGTAATATGTTACCCTTAACCCTCCAGCCCCGGCTATGTATTATATATATATTCCTCGAAATCCGGGTGTTTTGGCCGAAAAACGTCTAGGCTAGGCTACCGTATATTCGTTAATCAGACTGCTTCCCGCATTCCCGCGCATCCCCAAGCGTAGCTGTGTTATTTACCTGTAGAATGGCATTAAGTAGAGCTCTCTAAGTCAACTGGTTGAGCTGTGATGATGATTTCATTGGAGATAACTTTATGGCCAAAACAGCCACTTTACACCACTTTTCGATACTTAACAACAACATACAGGCACACAAGAACAAGCGACGCTCTCCTTCTTGTGGCCGGAGATGCGGAGCGTCGGTCCAGCCGGCTGTTGTTTACATGCGTCGGACCGACGCCGCGCACAGCAAGCTCACAGGCTGTGACGTCATGGGTGTTTAAGGGACCATCCGGGTTTCTGTTACATGCTTTTTTATGGGCGTTCAAGAGCCCATCCGGGAACGGAGGGTTAATGCCTAATTCTTTTTTCATGTTTTCAAGATAAAATTTCTTATATGTGAAGCTATAATTATTGCTGGCTTTATCTACTGTAGTGATTACAAAATGTTTATGTAAATTTATTAAATCAGCTTTAACCCTCTCACCACGAAAGGGCTCTTGAACGCCCATAAAAAAGCATATAACAGGTACCCGGAAGGGCTCTTGAACGCCCAGTGGTTGAAAGCCTGTGAGCTTCGTGTGCGAGGCGTCGGTCTGACGCATGTAAACAACAGCCGGCTGGACCGACGCCCCGCATCTCCAGCCACAAGAAGGAGAGCGTCGCTTGTTCGTGTGTGCCTGTATGTTGTTGTTAAGTATCGAAAAGTAGTGTAAAGTGGCTGTTTTGGCCATAAAGTTATCTCCAATGAAATCATCATCACAACTCAACCAGTTGACTTAGAGAGCTCTACTTAATGCCATTCTACAGGTAAATAACACAGCTACGCTTGGGGATGCGCGGGAATGCGGGAAGCAGTCAGATTAACAAATATACGGTAGCCTAGCCTAGACGTTTTTCGGCCAAAACACCCGGGTTTCGAGGAATATATATATAATACATAGCCGGGGCTGGAGGGTTAAGCTTATTATAATTATAGTCTATAAAATCTGAAAGATTAAATTCATTTTTAAGCGAGAAAATTTTATTTCTAATTAACTTAATTAATAATTTAGACCATGCTTCTAGTTCTCTCGCATCGCAGCACACAATTTTTAACAATTTATCTTTTAATTTATTGACTGAAAAAACAATATCTTTTAAAATTATGTCCCATGTTACTTTATTATTCCCTATTCTAAATTTAAACCCTTTACGACATAGCTCCGCTAATTTGTTGTTTGCAAAATGTTTAACTAGTTCTACATCACCTGTTAATATGTGACATATCGGACTATAAATGAACTTTGCTAGTGCATCACGTCTGCTAGCTGGCATATCCATGACTCTTTCACACACGCATTTATTATTATTGAAAATATCATTATCTGAAAGATTTCCTAAAACTTTATTATAATTACAAATAATGGACTCAACAGGTCGTTCATAATTATGAATACACTATTAAAGGTTTGAAATCTTTACAACCATCTGGTAACATGGACTTAACTTTCTTTGAATTAATAAGACTGTTAACATTAATTTTGTCTAAAATTTTAGAGGAATAATTTAAAGTGGACATGACTTTATCTTTAATACGGTTATCTTTGGATTTCTTAGAATTAGCTCTAATATATCCCATAAAAGCAAAGACTATATTCTTAAATTTATTTGTGAAATTATGTTTATTGTTTAGAATATTTTCTATAAAAGGAGCAAAACTTTTCTTTTGTAGGCCTTTCAATGAATCTTTTAATTTTTTAATTCCGAAATTTCGATATAATGAATATAAATTATTAACAATAATTTTAATATCAGACCTGTTTTTCTTTTTATTAAATGTATTTAGTCTTCTATTACCGTGTCTACCAGGTCTTCTGTTTAAAACAGGGAAGTTAAAATATGGGTTATTAAAATTGTTTTTTAATAAATCTTTATACAAAATGTTACCTACATTTTTAATTGATTGTTAAGTCCAAATGGATAGATGGTCATTAATTTTCCAATCCAATAATTTTCTCTATCTAAAACATTTTGATTACTTTGAACAATTTCTATAATTTTGTATTTACAATCAAATTTAGTACAATCTGTGTTAAAATGCTTATATACAGTAGAAGAATCTTGGAGTCGATGCCGTTCTTAATTCAACTTAATTTGAACTTCGTCATCTAGGACTGTCAACTTGAATAATAATTGAATAGGCCTACCCGGAGTGTGTTAGTAGAACTTGGTAGGCCTATTGGTATAACTCGGTGTCTGGAACCGGAAATAAGTTAATATTGTTTGAATACCCGGACTTGGTTGATAGAACTCGGTGTCTGGGAACCGGGGTTAATTGACAATATTAGACTACTCAGAGTTTTACTGGTAGAACTCAGTGTCTGGGACCCGGAGTGAAGTCACTATTGTTGAATACCCGGAGTTAGAAGGGTAGAACTCGGTATATAGGAACCGGAGATATGTTCTCGCTAAGGGATACCCGGAGTTATGTTGGTAGAACTCGGTGTTTGGGAACCGGAGTTAACCCATCAGACCCGGAAGGGCTCTTAAACACCCATAAAAAACACACCCGAGCTACCCGGAAGGGCTCTGAGACACCCATAAGCTCAAAGCCTGTAAGCTTGGTGTGCGAGGCGTACGTCCGACGCATGTAAACAACAGCCGGCTGGACCGACGCCCCGCATCTCCGGCCACAAGAAGGAGTCCGTCGCTTGTTCGCGTGTGCCTGTATGTTATTGTTAAGTATCGAAAAGTAGTGTAAAGTGGCTGTTTTTGCCATAAAGTTATCTCCAATGAAATCATCATCACAACTGAACCAGTTGTTGTTGTTGTTCCCTAAGCTGCCTGGCCGAACAGCCCCGAGTCCCTGAGAAAGGCCATGGCCACGATCGGGCTTTCCCACAGAGCTCTCATTGAGTGTAGATAGTGTAGATTGTGTTGTTGGCGTAAGTGGTTGTGTGAAATGCAGTCTTCTATGATGTGTTTAATGGTATGGGGTGCTGTGTTACATCCCGGGCAGGCGTCGACAACGGAGTCATCCAGTCTCTTCTGATAGCTCAGGAGAGCTGGATGGTGTCCGCATCTCAGCCTGGCCAGGTGGACTCTGTCCTCGCGAGGAAGGGAGGATTCGGAAGGATGGATTTCGGGAGGTCGTGCATGCAGCTGCGTGTTGTCTGTGAGTGAGTGGATGGATCGGTGAGAGATATGAGTATGGATGTGCTTCTGGAAGTTGGTTCGGGGTGGGCAGGGAGGGAGAGAGGACAATAATTGTGTGTGATACCGTGTGCTGGGTGTTGTTTTGATATTTCTTGGTGTCTGTGGGTGTGTTGCCATGTAGTTTAGTGGGTGGTCTTGGTTCGTGGAGGCTGCTGCCAGGAATTGAGTGCCTCTCATGTCCAGATGGTCTTTGACTTTGAGGATTTTGGTTTCTTGATGTAGGTGATCTGTGGGTGCAGTAGCTGTGCAGCCTGTAATGATCGTCAGGGCTTTGTTTTGAATAGTCTGTAAGGTCTTATGATGTGTTTCAGCTAGGTTAGAAGCCCAGGCTGGGCTTGCGTATTCCATCACTGATCTTATGTATTGTTTATATACTGTGGTGGTAGTTTCTTTGTTGTGTCCAAATTTTGTGTGAGCAAGTGACCTGAGGGTGTTAAGTCTGGGTGTCAGTTTCTTTTTAATGTTTGTGGTGTGCTGTTTGAATGTCATATGAGTATCATATGTTACTCCTAGGATTTTGGGTGTGTGTGTATGTGTTAGGGGTGTGTTGTTTATGGTGAGTTGAGGGATGTATTCGTGTTCTCCTGTCCAACTTGTGAGCAGGGTTGCGGTGGATTTGGTCGGGGCTAGATTAAGTCTGTTTGTAGTGCACCAGCCATGTAGTGTGTTGAGATAGGGTTGAAGGAGACTGAACCAGTTGACTTAGAGAGCTCTACTTAACGCCATTCTACAGGTACGAAACACATCTACGCTTGGGGATGCGCGGGAATGCGGAAGCAAGCCAAATAACAAAGATGCGGTAGCCTAGGCTTAGATGTTTTTCGGCCAAGACCCCCGGGTTTCGGGGAATATATATATAATACATAGCCGGGGCTGGAGGGTTAAGACACTTTTGTTGACTGACTACCCGGAGTTAGAGTGGTATAACTCGGTATATGGAAACCGGAGTATGTATTCTACTTAAGAGTTAGAGTACCCGGAGATACTGTATGGGTAGAAGTTCCTAAGATATGTCCTCGTTGACTGTGGGGACCCGGAGTCAAAGAGATGACCCAGCCATACTAATGGAAGATAACTCCATGTTGAATAAAAGGTGCGGGGGGGAAAGATTTAAGAAGCACCGAATAGTCCGTGCGGACCTGTGTAGAGGACTCAAGTGTCGATCGGAATTGACTGAATAAAAGTTATTCCGTAAAAATGGTAGATAAAAATATCTACTCGGAGAATCCAGTACAGTATATGAAAATGGTACTCCGGCGAAGTAGGCAATGAATAGATATCTAAGAGGCCCCCTTCCTCAGCCTACTCGCTTCAACCCGGACTCAGAGAGAATGCGGAAATCTCCCAGTGACCGGAGATGTAAATAAGAGTCCAGGACTAATCACTAGCCGACCCAAAGAGGGACCGGAGTGAGGCTCAAAAAATCATTGACCAAGCTGATGGCAGGTTCGGAGCCTAAAATAACAGAATTATTTGGTGCGGGGGGAATGGTTTAAAAGGCACCATAAGTTATACTGTAAAAAGTGGTAGATAAAAACATCCACTCGGAGTATCCTATAATACAAATATGGAACTCCGGCGAAGTAGGCAAATGAATAGATAATTAAGAGGCCCCCTTCCTCAGCCTACTCCGCATCAACCCGGACTCAGAGAGAATGCGGGGATCTCCTAGTGATCGGAGATGTAAAATAAGAGCTCCGGACTAAGCCCTAGCCGACCCAAAGTGAGACCGGAGTGAGGCTCAATAAATCATAATTACTCTGAAAAGTGTCTACGGTGGCTCGTATCATGAAAATAATTGTAGACAAAAACATCATAATAGAATATAATATCACCAAATCTGCGACAAAGACAGAAAACCTGAAAGGTATAGTGACTAAGAAGATGTTACTACAAAATAATAATAACAATAACATGTCATAAATGTTAAAATAAAAACTCTTAGTAAGAGAACGTATGAACAATACATAAGAAAAACGCTCAAAGGAGCCAAGATATAAAAAAATAACGAATTTCGAAACATCTAGAATGTCGGAGTGAAACATAAAAATATCGCGAGACAATGAAGTCGGCATTAAAATTAGGACTGAAAGTGCGATGTCAATGGAAAATAGTTAAGTTATCAGACAAAATGTGTAGTGATAAGAAAGAATTATCGTTAAAGACGCAAAGTCGAATTCAACGATAAACAGAATGTTGAAAAGGAGAAATAGTTAAATTATAATACTAAAATTTTAAGAGTAGGCTATGGAAAATCGGCGATGGTGAATAGGCCTAGGCCTATTCACGAAGTCTGGCGATCGCCAGATAAAAGCTAAAGGAGCCTAGAAAATGAAAGATAGGCTATCTATCTATCTATTGCCTGACGCCGTGATCCCCGAAGGGGTGGCCACGAACGAACCGCCCCCATGCACCTCTGTCCCCAGTCAGTCGACGCCCCTCCCCCCAACCAGCACCGCCTTCATTCATGTAGTTCCTCACTCCATCCTTCCACCTCATATTCGGTCTACCTCTCCCCCTCTGTCCCTCCACCTCGCTCTCGTACACCCTCTTAGTCATTATCTCGCTTTCCATACGTTCCATATGGCCGAACCATCTCAAGTTGTTCCTTTTCACACTTTCCAGCACATCTACCTCCACACCACACCTCCTTCTTACTTCCTCATTAGTCTGTCTATCCCTCCATGTAATTCCGCACGCACTCCTTAAGTAATTCATTTCCACTGCTCTCACTCTTGGTCTGAGTCTCTCAACCAACGTCCATGCTTCGCTTCCGTAAGTCAGTGTCGGGATTACCACACTGTCATGCAAGGACTTCTTCACTTCCATACTGACCACCCTATTTCTTGTTACTGCTTTTAGCGTTCCTACAACCCTCTTCCCCTGTTGTACCCTCTCCCGCACCTCTTCATCCATAGTCCCATCTTTACTCAACACACTGCCCAGATACTTAAGAGTTGACGATCTCCATAGCCTGACCGTTCAGCTTCACCTCACACTCTGTGACTTCACCCCTTTCGAAGACCATAACCTTGCTCTTCCCCGTATTTACCTTCAAATTCCGTTTTTCGCACACTGTTCCAAACTCATTTACCAGACCCTGCAACTCCCATTCATTATCACTCATCAGAACTGTATCATCCGCAAACAGCAGTATAGGTAGCTTCCACTCAATTCCCTCCCTTTTCAGCAATACACCAACATCCACTGCTCTTGATAGTATTTCTTTCATAACTCCATCCATATATACAGTAAACAACCACGGGGACATCACACACCCCTGTTTCAAACCAACATTCAGGTCAAAGAACTCGCTCTGCTCACTCTCCACACGTACTGCCGCCTTTGCACCCTCATACATGCTCTTCACTGCTTTCAGCAACTTGCCCTCTACTCCGTATATTCTAAGTACTTTCCACAAACCTTCTCTATCCACTCTGTCATAGGCCTTCTCCAAGTCCATAAAGGCAACATACACCTTTTGTTTCTTCTCCAGATACTTCTCCACAACACAATTCAGGGTAAAAATCTGATCTACACATCCTCTTCCCTTCCTAAAGCCTCCCTGCTCGTCGCCTATCCATTTCTCCGTTCTCACTCTCACTCTCTCAATCACTACCCTACTGTATACCTTCCCTACTACGCTTAGAAGACATATTCCTCGGTGGTTACCACACACTCCTCTTTCCCCTTTGCCCTTATATAGGGGGACTATTATGCCAGTCTTCCAGTCATCGGGTGCACTCCCCTTCTCCCATGCTAGTTTGCACATTTTCCATACCCATTCTATCACTATCTCACCACCATACCTCAACATTTCCTCACACACTCCATCTGTTCCTGGTGCTTTCCCCAACTTCACTCTTTTCATGGCTTCCCACACTTCTGACCTCCTGATCCCCACCTCCTCCTCCACTACTTCTCTTCTTCTCCCTCCCATACCATATCCAGCTATGTTTGCTGGCTCTTCATTCCTTTCATTTAGCAACTCACTGAAGTACTCCCTCCATCTTTCGACTCTCTCTTGCTTCTCGGCTAGCATTCTCCCATTCTTATCTTTCACACCCTTACTGTTTCCCTTGCTACCTTCCCTAACTTTCTTGACTTCTTTCCAGAACAGTTTCTTACTCTCCCTCCATTTTACACTCAGATTCCTTCCAAATTCCTCATCTACTCTTCTCTTACTTTCCTTCACTACTCTCTTCACCACCCTCTTACTCTCCACGTACCTCGCTCGTTTCTGTCTCTCGGAATCTTCATTCCCTCTTTTTTTTTTTTTTTTTTTTTTTTTTTTCTATGTGATTGAGGGAGGCAAAAGGCATAACTGCCTATAGCGAGTGCCTCCCCCATAGTTGAAAGAGTGACAGGGCCAAAATCAAGGGACGTTCGAGCCAAAATGCCTGGACACACGGAGTTTGAAGCAATTTAAGTCATAGGAAGAGGGAAAGACTGATTCTGGGAGAGAGTTCCAGAGCTCAGATGTTGAGTAGAAGAAAGTTTGAGAGTAACGTTTCACTCTTGGGTTGGAGAGTTGCACAGAGTAGGGGTGGGATTGAGTTGCAAGACGGGTACCACGTGCCCTACGTAAAGGAGGTGGTATGCACTGGGATAGCTCTGAAGAACACTGATTATTATAGTAGCGATAGAATAGCGAGAGAGATGCAACATTGCGGCGGAGAGAGAGAGATTGCAGAGAGTTGGTGAGTGGACGGGAGTTAATGATACGAAAGGCCTTCCTTTCAACTTTGTCTAGGAGAGCGGTGTGAGAGGAACCTCCCCACACATGTGAACAATACTCAATACAAGGGCGCACTATGCCCCTGTACAGAGCAAGAAGCTGTGCAGGGGAAAAGAACCCCCTAAGGCGGTTGAGCACACCCAGCTTCTGGGAGGCTGCCTTAGCAAGACTGGTAATATGGTCCTTCCAAATGAGAGCAGAAGAAAAAGAGACACCAAGAATATTGAGAGAAGATGAAGGGTTGATTTTTGTATTGTTGAAGAATAAGGGATAGTCCGCTGGGAGATCCTGACGGGTAGATAGATGGAGAAATTGGGTTTTGGAAGCATTAAAGTTAACAAGGTTTTCTCTGCCCCAATTGGAAATAGTATTTAGATCAGAATTTAAGAGTTCTATGGCTTCATTACGTTTGTCGTTGAGGGATTGCTGGCTGGGGCGTTCTGAAAAACTAATGGAGTAGTGTAAGGTTGAGTCGTCTGCGTATGAATGGATGGGAATTAAGGTACAGTTAAGGAGATCATTTATAAAAATTAGAAAGAGAATAGGAGATAGGACAGAGCCCTGAGGAACACCGGAGTTTATAGGGTGAGGAAGTGAACAATGGCCGTCCACAACCGCAGCTATGGAACGGCCGGAAAGGAAATTAGAGACAAAGGCACAGATGGAGGGATAGAAACCGAAGGAGGGTAGTTTAGAAATTAAAGATTTATGCCAGACTCTATCGAAGGCTTTCGATATGTCTAGTGCAATAGAAAAAGTCTCACCGAAGTCCCGAAAGGAGGATGACCAAGAGTTAGTAAGATATGAAAGAAGATCACCAGTAGAGCGACCCTTAAGGAAGCCATACTGGCGATCTGAGAGCAGATTATGAGAAGAGAAATGCTTAAGAAATTTGGAAGCAAGAATAGTTTCAAAAACTTTAGAAAGACAAGAGATAAGAGCAATTGGACGATAGTTGGAGGGTTGAGAGCGGTCACCCTTCTTTGGGACAGGTTGAATGTGAGCAAACTTCCAGCATGAAGGGAAGACGTTAGAGGATAGACAGAGACGAAAGAGTTTGCCTAGGCAGGGAGTCAGCACGGAAGCACAGTTTTTGAGAACAACAGGAGGAACACCGTCCGGACCGTACGCCTTATTAGTGTTAAGCCCAGAGAGGGTAGAAAGTACATCTTTAGAAGAGATTAGGATATTAGGCATAAGTAAGAGAGAGGAGGGCGGAGAGGGAGGAATAGCACCGGAATCATCCAAGGTGGAGTTTCTAGCAAAAGTTTGAGCGAAGAGTTTAGCTTTGTCAGAGGAAGAAGTGATGGTTGTGCCATCAGAGTGGGAAAGGGGAGGGAAAGACGAGGAAGAGAAATTGTTGGAGAGGTTTTTGGCTAGATGCCAGAAAGCTTGGGAAGAGCTAGAGTTGGATAGTTCAGTGCATTTATTATTGATGAAAGAGTGTTTGGCAAGTCGAAGAACAGATTTGGCTTGATTCCGGGCAGAAACATATGAAGAATGAGAGTCTTGAGTTTTAAGGCGTCGGTACCGTTTGAATGCTTCCTCCTTATTGCGGACAGCAGTAGAACAGGCGTGAGTAAACCAAGATTTTTTAGCATTAGTCTGAGAGAAAGAGAATGGAATGTATGCTTCCATGCCCGATAGGATTACCTCGGTAATGCGTTCAGCACTCTCCGAGGGTCCTCGGCCATGGAAGCAGAAATCATTCCATGGGAAATCAAAGAAGTACTGC
This sequence comes from Lithodes maja, assembly GCA_037953745.1. Taxonomy (NCBI): domain Eukaryota; kingdom Metazoa; phylum Arthropoda; class Malacostraca; order Decapoda; family Lithodidae; genus Lithodes; species Lithodes maja. The sequence continues at coordinate 3,431 of JBAKBP010036526.1, read as the reverse complement.
CGAAGAGCCTCCCAGTCGGCAGCGCCAAAGTGCCACAAGCGCCGCCGGCTACGAGGATCGGGTGGCTGTACTGGAGAGATAGGACAGGTGACAGAGATAAGTTTATGGTCGGAGGAGCCCAAAGGAGAGAAAAGATCGACAGTATAAGAAGAAGGGTTAGAAGTTAGAAACAGGTCAAGAATGTTGGGCCGATCTCCGATGCGATCCGGGATACGGGTGGGTTGCTGAACTAACTGCTCTAGGTCATTTAGGATAGAAAAGACGTAGGCTTGTTCACCAGGTGGATCAGTAGTGTGAGAGGAGAGCCATTGGCGGTGGTGAACGTTGAAATCTCCTAAGATGGAGATTTCTGAGAAAGGAGAAATGGATAGAATGTGTTCCACTGTAGAGTTTAGATAGTCAAAGAATTTAGGAAAGTTGGTAGAGTTAGGGGAAAGATAGACAGCACAGATATATTTAGTAAGAGAATGACAGGAAAGTTTGAGCCATAAAGTTGAGAATTCAGAGGAGTCGAAATCGGGAACACGAGAGCAAGTGAGTTTGTTGTGCACATATGCACAACATCCACCATTGGCTTTGAAACTAGGATAGAGAAAGTAGGAGGATACAGAGAAGGGGTTGCTGGATGTTGCTACAGACATCTGGGTTTCGGTGAGGAAGAGAAGATCAGGTTTGTAGGAGGAGAGATGGTGCTCAACAGAGTGAAAGTTAGAGGAAAGTCCGCGAATGTTGCAGAAATTAATAGAAAGAGTAACAGGCCGAGGTCCAGGTAATTGTGTGGGGTCGTCAGGGGATGGTCGGTCGGGTGAGGGGGCATTTATGGTCCCCCCCCCTGGGGACTCCGAGGCTGGGCTAAAATTCATCATTTTTGTCGTTTTTTTAATTTTGGTGTGGAAGAATGAAGTGTGGTGTGCATGTTTAGTGTAGTGAAGTGGATAGGAGGAGGAGGTGTTTGTGAGAGCTAGCTGGATTGCTCTCAGTGTAAATGAGGCACAAAGAAAATCAGTAAGAGAGGCCAAGCAAATGAAACAGGAGTTCCAGCGACTCTTTATCACATGCCTATAACCTCACCTGGGTCTAGCCCTGATCGATTGGTGCCTACAATCTCCCCACCTCTACTACCCAACCACTCTCTATATGCTTTCTTCTTTTCTTCCACAGCTATTCTTACCTCTTCTGTCCACCATGCTGTACCTTTCACTCCCTTCCCTCTTCTCCTCACTCCACACACCTCCTCACATGCTGCACAGATCTCATCCTTAAACACCTTGCTCATCTCCTCCACTTCCTCCATAACTTCCAGGTCGAACCCACCTAGTCGTCTTTCCACTGCTCTCCTGTACTCCTCCCTGACTTCCTCCTCCTGCAACCTCTCCACCCTCCTCACCATTCCACCCTCCTCTCGCCTCCCTCCCGCTCTCCTCACCCACTTCTTTTGTATCCTAACCTTAGCTACCACTACATAATGATCAGACAGACCCCCTCCAATACCCCTATACACCCTAGCATCCATCACAGATTTCTTCATTCGTTCATCCACACATACATAATCAATCAATGACTTTCGTTCCACCACTGTCTTATCCTTCATCGTCAACATCCGTTTCCACGTGTACCTGTGGATCATTCTGTGTCGGAAGAAGGTGTTGGCTATCCACAGCCTCCTCCCCACACATACGTCCACAAGTGCACTACCATTCCCATTCACCTCTGATGGTACCCCCCACCCTCCCACCACTCCCTCAACTTTCCTATCACCCACCTTACCATTCATATCCCCAATCAGAAATATTCTTTCGTTCTTGTCAAACTTCTCCAGGCACGCCTCCACATTCATCCAGAACTCCTCTTTCTTTCTTTCAAGTATATCCTCTGTCGGGGCATACACGCATACAATCACCCACGTTTGTATTCCTACTTTCATTCTCACCCACACAATCCTTGAACCCACAGACCCATACTCTCTTACACATTCCTTCCATTTGCTACTTACAAACAAACATGCACCTTCTCTCGCTGTTCCTTCACTCACTCCAGCACACACACCCATTCCACACTCCCACTCTCTCACATCTGAACCTTTCCATTTGGTCTCTGTCATTCCACATACATCCAGCCTGGCATTCACTAACACTTCCAGAACCTCTCTCTCTTTTGTGCCATCATTCATGCCACTAACATTCCATGTAGCCATTCTCAGAATGTCCGAAGGCATGTCCTTAGTCGGTCGTGGTTCGTCAACGTTGGTTCCGTCCGCATCCGAGGCTGTTCGTTCGTTTTTTTTTGCTTAGATATTTTATTAGATATAAAGATAGGCATTCTAACTAATATAGCCTAATCGATATAACATAATAATTTCTTGATAAGAAGAAATAGTTGGAGTTAACCTCTGAAGTGCGCATGGGGGTAATTAGACACCTCTCCCTGTGCGCATGTATTTGAGGTGTTTCCGTCACTAAAATATTCATTGTACCATTAATAGCATTAATACTTATCCATATGCGCCTATTATGGGTTGATTATAAAGGTATTAACCTGAAACAACAATAAAACGAGTGAAAACAGCGTTTGGATGGTCAAAATCGGAGATATAGCCCGCGAGTTGTATAATGTATGGGTGAGGCAAGCTGCTTTCCCGCCAATTTCCCCCAAGGCCACTGAGACACAGTCGATCGATACTCTCTCTCTCTCTCTTGCATTCGCTTGCTATCAGTGATGACCACACCCTGCAACCGGATTTCTAATGTTAGCACGAAAATATACCTCAGAATAAGGGAATAACAGGGAAAATAGGTGATAACTGAAGGAGAGGAGGAAAGTGGGGAAGGAGGGGAGGTAGAGGACTGAGATTTTGCATGGCCCAGGGGCCCCCAAAAAAAAACAGAATTGCCATCATCCACAATGGAAGAGCGTATTTCACTCGTACGCATCACTTCGCTAATACTCTTTATACCTAAACTCGTGTGGTAACGACCAGAGGAGGTTGGCTTCAATTGTAAACAGTTTACTTGGAAAAACAAGAGTCAGCTTAAGACCTTCTGTACCCGATGCCGAGTTGGCTGCCAACTTTGTGGCATTTTTTGCTGGCAAGATAACTCGCATAAGACAGGAACTGGATGATGCTTCTGTTGGTGAAGAACTTTCAGTTGTACTCCAACCCCGACACATTCCTAATAATGTCCTCTCATCCTTTCACTCAGTGGAGGTGGTCATGATCTCGTCCTACATAAGAAACCTCAATAAAAAATTTTGCCCGTTGGATCCCATAAATGTTTCCAAGCTACCAAGAGTCTATGATCACACAGTTGAGTTTATTTCCAAAATAATTAATAAGTGCTTCTCTGAAGGTAGCTTCCCACATTCTGAAAAGCATGCACTACTCCGACCTACTCTAAAGAAGCCTGGACTTGATGTTGAGAACATGTTGAACT
>JBAKBP010036525.1:0-18303 GCA_037953745.1 Lithodes maja | reverse complement strand
AAGATTCCTTGCTTGATGCTCGAGGACTATTGTTTAACGTAACGTAATAGTGCCGATCCGAAGTAGAGGGTGGAGGACTTCTTAAGTTCTTAGTTCAAGGGTGGATTACTTCGGCTTCGGCCAACACTATTCTTTAGTGTTGTAGTACTTTCTTCTTTGTTTGATTGTTGACCAGACTAGATAACTCCCGTCTTGTTATTAGTCTGTTGTGTGAAACGCTAGTACCGAGTTCTTGTATACCCCGTTATAGCAGATAGAACTCTGGAGGGTAGTGGCGTTTTTTGTTCGGCTGGCAGTACTCTGGGGTTGGGATCGTGTGTTTCCGTTGTGGCAGCGAGCCATACTCGAGTCCTGTGTAAGAGCCCTAGTGTACCCGAGTGCCCGGTCGTAACAAATGGCGACCTTGCTTAGGATTTTGTGAACAGTATAATTTTTTTTTTGCAGAGTTGTACAACATTTGTTTGTTGGTACTTTAGCGTACATATTGAAGAATATTTTTTTTTTGTAAGGCAATTAGGAGAGCATTTAAGAGACTCCAGTTAATTTAGTAATTAGTGCTTGCATAAGGGAGTTTAACACTTTTGTCTCGAGAATTTTTTGGTGAACTTCAGTATGTCGGGCCCTAGTACTGACGAGGAGCGAGAGATGCTATGTGAGGAGGTGCCGTTAGTAACTAGTGAGGAGGATGCTAGACTTTTTGTGAGTAAGCAGTACCACGTGACGGAGGAGAGGCTGACTGGGGTGAATGTTTATGGCTTGCACCTGATAGCCAAGGTTTTGGGTCTATCCAATGTAGGAGGGATGTCCAAGGGGGAGCTGATTTCCTGGGTGTTGCGTGGGCGACATGGGGTTTCGGAGGAGAGGGCGTTTGGGGGGGTTCCTCCCCAGATCCCCTCTCACTCGACTCCCACAGTGCCGTCCACTCAGTTGCCGGAGGTTAGCACTCTCCCACAGAGGGATGAGAATTGGAAGATTGGAGTGCCCTCGGGCGGTGCGTATGGTGGTTCCCCAGTTCTTGCCCCCCCTCCTTCAGTAGTGGCAGCTCCCTCTTCCTGCCTGTCTCCAGATATGATATTTAAACTTGAGCTTGCTAAAATTGAGGCTAGGAGGCAGGAGAATGAGACTAGGAAGCAGGAGAATGAGACTAGGAGGCATGAGATTGAGGTCAGGAGGCACGAGGCTGAGCTTAGATACGACTCCGAGAAATATTGTGCTCAGATAGACTTAGATAAGACTCGTGCAGAGTCGACAGGGATTCGGATGGGCCGGGAGGGCCAAGTAAGAGAACAGTCCTTGTCTCACTTAGTCAAATTGGTGCCGGCATTTAGTGAAACTGAAGTCACAGAATTTTTTAATCGTTTTGAGAAGAAGTGTAGGGAGCATAATTGGCCTGAAGAGAAGTGGGCAGCTCTGGTCTCCTCAAGACTTACGGGTAAGGGTCTGAAGGCTTATGATGCACTGCCTTTAGAGTCTTGCATTGACTACCCAGAATTGAAGAGAGCTGTCCTACGGGCATACGAGTTGCAACCAGAAACATATCGATTGAAGTTTCGGGGTGTTACAAAGACTAGGGAGGCGACCTTTCTTGAACATGCCCGGGACTTAAAAGATGCACTTACAAACTGGACACGTTCTGAGAAAGCTGAGACGGCCGAACAGTTGACTGAGCTGTTTCTGCTCGAGCAGTTTTATAAGTGTACAGGTGCAGAAATGACTTTAACTATTAAAGAAAAGAATCCAAAAACTCTACAGGAGGCAGCTGAGATGGCTGACCTCCGGCTATCATTAATTCGTGGGTGCGGGTCTGCCCAGCGTAGTGAGGCAGGTAACAAGGGGCGTGACGCCCCACCCCCCCGAGTTAGTAATATATCTTATGCAAACAAGTACAAGAGTTATGATACCAAGACTGACCACAAGACTAGCACCGTCCCATTTAAGAAGGGGCCGGGCCCTTCCCAGTACCAAGGGAAGCCCAAAGGGGAGTTAGAGTGTTATCAATGTCATAAAAAGGGGCACTTTGCAAGAGTCTGTCCTAGCAAACCACCTACAGCAGCTGTGTCTTTGGCCTGCAACATTGGTGTGTCTCTGAAGCCTTCTGAGTTTGCCCGGGGCAGTTCGTCAGAGGCTGAGGCACAGCCAATGCAGAAGCACCTGGGAGGCTCGAACCCTGCTCAGGATGTTTTTTGCGACCATAGAGGACGGGGTTGCGTGATGTGGGCGGGGCGCAAGCATGGAGTAGAGGTCTTGCGTGATACAGGTGCTTCCCAGACTTTGATGAAAAACTTGACTGGCTACCCTATAAATGCGGCTCGGGTGGTGGTGGTGCAGGGTATTAATGCAACTCGGTCATACCCGCTGGTGCGGTTGGAGTTGGAGGTGGATGGTGTGGCACGTGAATTGGATGTTGGGATTGTGGAGAAACTGCCAGTGGAGGGCGTCGACCTTCTTCTCGGCAACGACTTTGCAATGCCCGCTTCTGAGGTTCTACCCTTAGTCGTTGCCGAGAGGCCGGCCGACGTGAGTAGGGAAGAGCGAGAGTGGGTCGAGCGGTGCCAGGCACAACCCATGGCGTGTGCTGTCACCCGAGCTCGGGCAGCTAAAGTGTCACAGCCTAGTCCTCCGTCTTCAGACCAGCAGAGGAACGATCAACAGGAGGAGGCTAAAGCTGGAGTTGGTTTTAAGAGTTTTGACTCGGCGGCTCTCCTGGGTGATTCAGTATTAGCACCATTACTTAGTTCTGGAGTAGCCCCTGGGCCTGTCATCGAGAGTGACGAGGCTGGGCATGACGAGTCTCCACGACAGCAACGTTATGAACATCGAGAGAGACAGAGGGAGCAGCTCAGTATCGGGGAGGGTCATGCATTGCTCCGGGAGCAGTTAGATCGCTTGGCACCCTCAGATATACGTCGGTTGCAGCTGGAGGACCCTGAGCTCCAAACGTGTGCTAATGGAGCTGTGGAGCTCGACGAGGACGGTGATGCACAGCCGGGAGATTTTTTTTATTTAGATGGCATCCTGTATCGGCGTTTTCAAGACCCTAACCGTAGCTGGAAAAAGGGGTCCGGGGTAGTGGACCAGTTGATGGTGCCGCGGGAGTGCAGGGATAGCCTACTGAGTTTGGCGCATGACACACCGCTGGCAGGACATTTGGGGGTAAGAAAAACGGTGGCGGCTTTGGGGAAGTTGTTTTGGTGGCCGGGGATGAAGTCTCATGTGCAGTCCTGGATAAACTCATGTGATATTTGTCAACGGGTCGGGAAACCAAACCAAGTTATTCCTAAAGCTCCGTTGCACCCTATTCCTGTAATTGGGCCACCTTTTAGTAAGATTGTTGTTGACATGGTTGGTCCCCTCCCTCCCACAAAGGCTGGTAATAAATTTTTGTTAACCATCATGGATGTTGCCACTAGATACCCCGATGCATACCCCATGAAAAACGGCATGGCTAAGACGGTAGTCAGTAACTTGTTGTGGTACTTTTCAAGGTACGGGTACCCGGAGGAGATTCAGTCTGATCAGGGGTCCAATTTCACCTCCAATCTCTTTAAGCAAACAATGCAACAGCATGGAATACGGGCGGTGGTATCGTCAGCGTATCACCCTGAGAGCCAAGGGGTGCTTGAGCGGTGGCATGCCACCCTTAAAAGCATGCTCAGGTGTTATTGTGCTGATAACGGAAGAGATTGGGATCTTGGATTGCCGTATGTACTGTTTGCTGCTCGGGAAGTGCCTGGTGAGAGCCTGGGATTTAGTCCAAACGAGCTGATTTTTGGACACCGAGTCAGGGGCCCCCTTAATATGCTGCGGGAAATTTGGGAAGGAACTGTGCCGCCTTGTTCCTTGTTGAAGTATGTGTTTGAAAGCCGTGAGCGCATGCTTAAGAGTCTGGAGATGGCAGGTCGGAATTTAACAGGGTCACAAGCTTTAATGAAGGACAGGTATGATCGCAAAGTGAAGCTCCGGGAGTTCATTGTGGGACAGGAGGTGTTGATTTTGTTGCCTTTGGTGGGTAACCCCTTGTCGGCGAAGTATACTGGACCCTATAAAATTGTGGAGAAAATTTCGGACCTAGATTACCTTGTTGCCACTCCAGACAGGAGGAAGAAGAATCAGTTATGTCACGTGAACCTGATAAAAGAGTATGTGAGGCGCCCCTCTGAGCCTCTCACTGTCCCTGTGTTGGCTTGTTGCGGCCGTGGTGGAGAAGGAGAGGGGGACAGTCAAGCTTCAGAGGAGGATAGCTGGGATCACCATGTTTCAGCGGATCAGTGGGCGGGGAACTCGAGCCTAAGGGCTGACGAGGCTATAGCCCATTTGCCTGAGCCGCAATTTGAAGCTATCCGTCAGTTGCTCGGTTTATACCCCACTGTATTCGCTGAACATCCAGGCCTCACTACTCAGGCTATGCATGATGTTGACGTGGGGCACCATCTACCCTTTAAGTCAATCCCATACCGTGTGCCCCCCATAAAACTACCCGCTCTGAGGGATGAGTTGGAGTATATGCTCGGTAGAGGGTTGATAGAGAAAGGTACCGTTAAATGGACTTCCCCCGTAACACTGCAGCCTAAACCAGATGGCAAGGTACGCTTCTGTATTGATTTCCGTAGGCTAAACGGTTTGACTCCAACTAACCCATATCCTCTTCCTCGGGTTGATGATAGTGTTGATAAAATTGGTAATGCTCGGTTTTTGTCTAAAGTTGATTTAGTAAAAGGTTACTGGCAAGTACCTTTGTCCGAGCGCGCTAAAGAGGTATGTGGTTTTGTGGTGGACGGGAGTACTTACCGGTGTAATGTTATGCCCTACGGACTTAAGAATGCACCAGCAACGTTTCAGAACCTGATGAATGAAATTGTCAAGGACATTCCAAATTGCACCGTATACTTGGACGATGTAATCATTTATGATGACGACTTTGAGAGCCATTGTGAGCACCTGGAGACCTTGTTCCGGAAACTTAGTGAAGCAAGTCTGGTAGTAAATTTGGCAAAGTGTGACTTCGTAAAAGCCACTGTGCAGTACCTTGGGTTTGTAGTGGGAAGGGGACAGGTGTGCCCTCCTCAGAACAAGGTACAGGCTATCAATAAATTTCCGCACCCAACCACCAAGAAGCAGATCATGAGATTCTTGGGTATGATAGGCTACTACAGACGCTTTATAAAAGGTTACTCCACGGTGTTGGCACCTCTCACAGATTTGTTATCTAAAGACAAAAAGTTTTTGTGGGCGCCTGAGTGTGAAAAGGCTTTTAATTTAGTGAAGCATTTGCTGTGTACTCACCCGATACTCAGGGCCCCAGACTTTAACAGGCCTTTTCAGCTGGCAACAGATGCTAGTGGTGTAGGGGCTGGTGCCGTCTTGCTACAGACAGACAATGAAGGTGTGGAACACCCAGTAAGTTTCTTTTCTAAGAAGTTCAATGCTGCACAAAAGAACTATTCTACAATAGAAAAGGAATTACTGGCGATTGTGCTGTCACTCAGGCACTTCGAGGTGTATGTTCCAGCCTATGGCCCAGTCGTGGTTATCTACACTGATCATCACCCTTTGAGATTCCTAAATCAATTTCACAATCGCAATATGAGACTGACCCGGTGGTCATTGATGTTGCAGGAGTATAACCTGGACATCCGGCATATTGCGGGATGTGACAATGTGATTGCGGATTGTTTATCGAGGGTAGATGATCAGTCGTAGGCTATCACAGGTGTATGATCCCGAAGAGATTGACACACGGGTAGCATCCTGCTTTGGTTTGAGTAGTATTTTGCGCTTGGTGCTTGTTGGCTCGCGGTTGTAGCCCAGCGTATTGGGTCGTAAAGCAGGATTGTTGAGCGTTTGGTATAGAAGAAAATAGGCTGCCCTTATAGTGCAGCCGGAAAAAAACATATTAAAATATAAAAATCATATAAAAACTCTTTCTTTTTGATATAGATAATTGTATAAGTTTGTCATAGCCTATAGTGTTTGAGTAGTCCACGAACTATCAAACGGCTGAGCTGCTGTAAGCTCGCTCTGGGAGCATGATATTATGTCTTTTACTATTGTTGGGAGGAGTTATGAAATGTGAATTTTTTTTTTATAAGATGTGTTTTAGTGATAAACTCAGCGTTGTTTTAGTGCCATGCGGTCGCTGGGTGTGAGGGGTTTGATGGGGTTCTGTATATCAGATTTTAGCTCAGGGTTGAGCAAGTAAAATCTTGGGGGAGGTGTGACGCATGTCGAGTATGAGCATGCTGTACAGAACGCCCAGTCAGGCCCCACCCTCGCTAGGATCGTCAGGGCAGGAACTTTGGCTGTAGTCTGTGTAGAGTTTCCTAACTCAGTTTATGTGAACCGTTGTACTATAAGTATTATCATTATGTATTTTGTTTTCTTCTAAGTCAACGAGTTCTATTTTATATCATTAGTTATAAGTATTGTGTGTGGGACTTATATACAATGATGAGAGAGAGAGTTATGTAACGACGGCCAGTGAGCGCGCCACGAGGTGTGTAGGCCTCACTCCCTCCTCCCTCCCCCCTTCCTCCCTCTCAGCGCGTGGGAAGTTCTTTGTCGATCCCAGATTGAGAGAGAATATGACGTCATGATTGCCAGTGGGCGGTCCTTAGTAGTTGGCGTTATGCTCACTAAAGGGCCGAGTATAAAAAGGGAGGTCCCGCCGCATTTTCCTCAGAACTCATCAGGCAAAGCGACCTCTCATATCCCTTGCAACTATCCATATTCTTCCGACTGATGTGAACTTTCTCTACTCTCTGAACAGCCTATCTTCTTCTCTTCTCGTCCCTGTTTAACCTCCATGACCCCTTTGGTGCAGATTTAGTCAGCCAAAGTATTATCGCTTGAGTTCTCACGAGATAAGTGCCTGTTAGATAGCCTATTTTTGGAAGGGTTAACTAGAATAGGATTGATTGATGTTTGTTGCACTCGTATATGTATTTCCCTGTGTACTATTATTCATGTTCCTGTTTTCTGCTGGTTTAGGTAATGCTAGACTGGGATAGGGTTCCTCGAGTTGTGATTTCCTATGAGTGCTAGGTTGGTTGAACCAGCACAATTGCAACGGAGACGTGGGAAGCCTAGGGGGTCTTTTTGATTGTGTACCGTGGGAGTTTAGCACTGTGTTGCGAGTGAGGGCTTTTGCCTGTGCCACCCAACACTGTGCTATCTCATTTGCTTGACTTTGAGAGGATCGCCAGGAGAGAACCAGATACTAGTGATCTGGATCTCTCAAGAGAGCATCCCGTCAATTACCATAATTTGGCCGCACAGTCTTAAGGACCTCGCTAGGCTACGAGCCGCTTGCTCAGCCATTGTCTCTTAACCTTAGATATCCCAGCTAGACTTTGCTCGACCAGCAGATACAGCATAGTATTGAAGCTTCTCCTTATGTATATTATTGTTTAAGCACTATTGATTTCATGCGGGGCACGCTTAGCTACTTCAGAGATTAGTGGCCCACGAGCACAATCTTAGTAGGCTATTGCCAGTGCATTGTCGGAGTACTTCTTCTTAATGTTTGCCATATCCTATTGCTTATTCTTATAATTCTTCTTATGTCAATTTAAAGCCTTTAATTACCAGTGAGTTATTCATTAAATTGCTGTTCAAAATCCGATACTTACTTCTTATGAGTATTCGAGAAGCATCTAACTTATCAGAAGATTCCTTGCTTGATGCTCGAGGACTATTGTTTAACGTAACGTAATAGTGCCGATCCGAAGTAGAGGGTGGAGGACTTCTTAAGTTCTTAGTTCAAGGGTGGATTACTTCGGCTTCGGCCAACACTATTCTTTAGTGTTGTAGTACTTTCTTCTTTGTTTGATTGTTGACCAGACTAGATAACTCCCGTCTTGTTATTAGTCTGTTGTGTGAAACGCTAGTACCGAGTTCTTGTATACCCCGTTATAGCAGATAGAACTCTGGAGGGTAGTGGCGTTTTTTGTTCGGCTGGCAGTACTCTGGGGTTGGGATCGTGTGTTTCCGTTGTGGCAGCGAGCCATACTCGAGTCCTGTGTAAGAGCCCTAGTGTACCCGAGTGCCCGGTCGTAACAATATATATATATATATATACCGTATATATATATATATATATATATATACTGTATTACTGCTACTATTACATATATTTCTGGAGCTGTAACACATAAGATTGGTTGTGGTTTACTACGAAGCTCATCTCCTTTTTTAGCAATGCTTATCCAGAAGTGAGTAAGATCCCAAATGACATAAAACAGGACCTGTAGTTCACTCAATAAATCGCCAAAATGATTGTAACTTTACCAATGAACTAGAGAACAAAGAAAATAAAAAATAGCCCATAAAACACCATATAACTTGGAAAATGGTGGCTATAAGGCCATAATATTAGGGTAGAAGTTCACCGAGCCTGGGGAGGGTTTTCAGTCTGACGTACGAGGGAAAAGGGAAGAAGGTGGGGAGTTTACTGTGGAAGTTTGGTACTAGAGGGACGAGAGAGAGAGAATGTACAGAGTATGCATGTATTCAAGCACATCCATATAGATATACTGTATACTTTTCTGTATATGTTAACCCCTTCTATACCGGCAACGTCTTTTTCATTTAATTTCAGCTACATTTAGACAATTCTATGAAACTTAGGAAGGATATGTGGTAGCTAAAAGGATCAATTGGGATAGTCTGTTGCCTATTAACCCGGGAACGGCGCAGAGGCTCTTAAAAGGTTTTGGTGGTGACGGGACTTTGAGGATCTAAGGCTTTAAAAAAAGCATTTTAAAAGATCCCAGTAGCACTAATGTTACGTCCTGGGATATATAAACACTGGGCTCTTTCTATTGGACTAGGTATGCGGCAACAAGCAACAATGGAAAACGCTAGATCCAACCCTTATCTATAAACCCAGGCAACAAACCACCCTAAACCGTCAAGAGTCCTGCCTGGACAACGAGGTATCCTATGACTCCGTTACAGGGTGCACGCACTATAGACAGCTGATAGTCAAGCAGGCTATATAAAAGATCACACAATTAAGTTGACTTAAAGCTTCAAGGAAAAGATAGATAACGGAATTAAATTGCAGAAACAATTTAATAACAAACTAGAAGAAAGTACATTTAACGTTACGTTAATTAATACAACTAATCACCCCTGCGTGAAAGAAGGTGAAAGCAAACAGTCCTCAAAAAATCGTACAGGTAGACAAGATGCGGGTTTCTAAACTGCATGCGGCGACTGTAGGATCTGATGCTTAGCAAAGAAAATATGTTACGGATTTAGAGAACTCTTAACTCATAAGCAGGAATAAATACTAGTGATAGGCCATACAGTGTATGATGGCATAGGTATAATTAAATAAAGGCAGCAACTCGCAACACAACCACATACAGGTGTGCTTCTCACTCTTAGTCAGGCAAGCCTGCTCGGACAGAGTCTCTAAGCCACACCCTGACTCACAATGCTCACAAAAAACGGTAAACTGTGGCACAATAACAAGCATACAGAGATCATAAACCCCTAGCTGTTAATCTGCCAGGTGGCAGAGGTCTAGCCGGAAGGATATAGGCTTCGGATACCCGGGCTGAGCCACCTGCTCTAGCCTAGGGACGTTCCCAAGTCTGTGCGCCAAATTACTCTAATTGAAAGGATGCTCTCTTGAGAGACTCAGATCGCAAGTATCTGACTCTCTCCTGGCGACTCTAAAACAAAAGCAAGATGTGCTAGCGCAGTGCTGAGTGGACTAGACAAGGACCCTCACACAACACAACACTAGACACACAGGGACACAGACAATAAAATGCCCCCAGACTCCCACGGGTATCCTAGTAAAGTCGTGCGGGTCCACAGGACTCGCACCAGCAGACTTTACTTAAAGGATCACAAAAAGCCTCCCCTCCGGTCTAGCCCCTGCTAACCTGACACAAGAACACACTAGCAAGCATGAAACCACCAAATATGAGACAGCAAAAAAGCTTCCTAGGTCTCATTAACAATTACGTCTCTGCAGAAGGCCCAAAATCCTATCTAGTTATCTGAGAGCTCGTCGTTAATACAATAATAGATATAAGGTCTATCAAGGGGATGGGATAATTAAATAGATTGGTGAAGTAGTGGAAGGAAGGTATACAAAGTAAGAGAGAAAGTTTCTAAGTGGGGTTGAGAGGGATAAATATCAAGGGGGTCCGAAGGGTACGACAGTGAGGTGAGCTCTGAGTCTTGAATCTGTCTGGACCCCGCCCTAGGCATGCAGAATACATCCCAGGCTTGGCAACACTCAACACAGTTGCCGGGTCAAAATCGTCTACCCCGTGCGTGAGTCGAAACTAAGTCTAACGTTGCAATCAAATGCATATGGCAACATCAGGCTCGTCCCAAGCTGGACTCTTCGCGCGAAGCAACGTCCCCCAGCCGGTCTCTCTCTCCCGCTCGTCTCCTCCCACTCTCACTAGACTTACATCTTATATATTATAATGAAACAATCAACTATTGAGAATAAAATATACTAAGATGCGTTGGTTAAGAATAAGGGCAGCTACAAGCTGTGAAACAACATAAGAATATCCCAGACATTAGTTGCGTTGTCGTAGGATATATACTAAGGAAAAGCCTGCCGGCCGGCTGCCGCCAGCCGGTTTCTAAACGGCTGGGCAGCCGACGCGCGCGCATGCCCGCACGTGGCTACTATGCAGAAGCGTCACACTAAAAAAAAGAAAAGAATATGTGATTAAGTCAGATAATTCCCGTCCATACCTCCAATCACTCGTCCACATGTGTCAAAACCCCCTCCTTACCCCCTTCCCCGCCCCCTCTTCAATTATCACCCTTTTTTTTCCTTTTATTCCCTTGTTTATCGGTTTATTTATCGCGCCAATATCTCCAACCCGGTTCCAAGGTCGTCTACTGCGCATATCGAGAGCCTGGGAAGAGAAAGAAAGCAAGACTGGGGGCTCAGTCTGCCTTCAGGCCTCTGAGAGGGAGGATATACGGCGTCACATTCGCCACTCACTTCATGGCTGGAGGGTCGGCAATAATTTGTCTTTTTCACCCTCCAAATACTATTCCCACTGGTTTTATTGCTGTTACATGTTAATAACTTCATATTTAACGTAAAATAGGCGCATATGAATAAGTAATAACTATATTTATGGTAAAATGACTATTTTAGGCGGGAATGAAGCCAAATATACTCGCTTGGCGGGAGGGTTTGAACTACCAATAGTGTGTCGCTCTCGGGTTAATGGGTAGACGTCCTTCCTAAGTTGAATACAATGGTCTAAAAGTACCGTAGCTGAAATATAACAAAGTACATCACCGGTATAGAAGGGTTTAGTTAATGTTTATGTACGTGAACATTATTGATATGCAGTATATGTATGTACATTTGCAACAAGGAATGTGATTACTCATGCAAATAGTAGTAAGTGTATACATTTTTCATGTAAAATATGTAGGCCTAAATTTACTTGTGTATGAATACTACGTGTCTATTCATGTGCAGATGCATACATCTATGTATACAGTAGTATATATGGGGCTGTAATTATACTATTAGCATCAACTTGTGAATGTGTGTAAGCCAGAACAACTTAGATGAGTAGCTATGTGTACGCGTGTATACAATTATATGTTTGACGTGTGTAGCAGTATGTATGCGTCAACAGTGTGATGGAGAGTGTATAAAAAAAAAAAAAAAAAAAAATATAACAAAAATATTTCCCGACTTCCAACGCTATCACGCCCAGTGTAGCGATGACAGACGCCGATGGGAGAGAGATGCACATACTGGGGGGCACTAGGAAAGGCCTCAGCAATTATAAAAGGAGGGGAAGATGAGAGAGAGAGAGAGAGAGAGAGAGAGAGAGAGAGAGAGAGAGAGAGAGAGAGAGAGAGAGAGAGAGAGAGAGAGAGAGAGAGAGAGAAGCACCTAGAGGGGAGAACGGGACACTCTGAAAGAACTCCTCACCTTCAGTATAAAAGGAAGGGAAAAATATTTTATGTGTGTGTGTGTGAGAGAGAGAGAGAGTTACACAGAGTTGCACAAATATTCAAGCCACACAGACCATGCGGTCCATACTTGGTATTCCAGCCTTAATACTGCTTAACAGGAATAGTTTATAGTAGAAGAATAGGAAAACAAAGAAGAAATCTGTCTCCCCACCCTCTGCTTCCTCCAGCTAAAAATCCGTACCGAAAATTAGGATGAAGTGTAACCTTATGGATCAAGATATGCCCACAAGGAAGTACATAAATAAATGTGTCTGAAAGGGAGTTTAAACTTATATACGGATTCATTCATATTAATCCAATCTCCATCAGATGATCGGCCAGTTTCTTCATAAACTTACGAATTGTATTACTATCGACCACCTCCCTTGGAAAACTATTCCACTCTTTGACCACACTGTATGAGACAAAATAATGTGTGATATCTAGGCATGCCTTCTTTCTATATAATTTCATTCCATTACGTCGGGTTGCAGCATTGTTATTAATCGTGAACAGTGCATTGATATCTACTGTCAAATCCTTTAAGTATCTTAAAACACTCGATAAGTTGGTCTAATAACCTCCTTTTCTTTAGCGAGAGAGAGAGAGAGAGTGAGAGAGTGTATGTGTATGGGAGAGAGAAGGGTGTGTGACGCATGTCGAGTATGAGCATGCTGTACAGAACGCCCAGTCAGGCCCCACTCTCGCTAGGATCGTCAGGGCCGGAACTTTGGCTGTAGTCTGTGTAGAGTTTCCTAACTTAGTTTATGTGAGCCGTTGTACTATAAGTATTATAAATATGTATTTTGTTTTCTTCTAAGTCAACGAGTTCTATTTTATATCATTAGATATAAGTATTGTGTGTGGGACTTATATGTAATGATGAGAGGAGAAGAGAGAGAGTTATGTAACGACGGCCCGGGAGCGCGCCACGAGGTAGGTAGGCCTCCCTCCCTCCTCCCTCCTCCCTCCTCCCTCCTCAAGCGCGTGGGAAATCCTTTGTCGATCCCAGATTGAGAGAGAATATTACGTAATGATTGTCAGTGGGCGGTCCTTAGTAGTTTGCGATATGCCGCTAGAGGGCCGAGTATAAAAAGGAGAGGTCCTCGCCACAATTCTTTAGAACTCATCAGGCAGAGCGACTTCTCATATCCCTTGCAACTATCCATATTCTTCCGACTGATGTGAACTTTCTCTACTCTCTGAACAGAGCCTATCTTCTTCTCTTCTCGTCCCTTTTTTAACCAATGACCCCTTTGGTGCAGATTTAGTCAGCCAAAGTATTATCGCTTGAGTTCTCATGAGATAAGTGCCTGTTAGATAGCCTATTTTTGGAAGGGTTAACTAGAATAGGATTGATTGATGTTTGTTGCACTCGTATATGCATTTCCCTGTGTGCGATTATTCATGTTCCTGTTTTCTGCTGGTTTAGGCAATGCTAGACTGGGATAGGGTTTCTGAGTTGTGATTTCCTATGAGTACTAGGTTGCGGTTGAACCAGTACAATTGCAACGGAGACGTGGAACGCCTAGGTGGTCTTTCTGACTGTGTACCGTGGGAGTTTAGCACTGTGTTGCGAGTGAGGGCTTTTGCCTCTGCCACCCAACACTGTGCTATCTCATTTGCTTGACTTTGAGAGGATCGCCAGGAGAGAACCAGATACTAGTGATCTGGATCTCTCAAGAGAGCATCCCGTCAATTAACGTAATTTGGCCGCACAGTCTTAAGGACCTCGCTAGGCTACGAGCCGCTTGCTCAGCCATTGTCTCTTAACCTTAGATATCCCAGCTAGACTTTGCTCGACCAGCAGATACAGCATAGTATTGAAGCTTCTCCTTATGTATGTTATTGTTTATGCACTATTGATTTCATGTGTGGCACGCATAAGCTACTTTAGAGATTAGTGGCCCCCGAGCACAATCCTAGTAGGCTATGGCCAGTGCATTGTCGGAGTACTTCTTCTTAATGTTTGCCATATCCTATTGCTTATTCTTATAATTCTTCTTATGTCAATTTAAAGCCTTTAATTACCAGTGAGTTATTCATTAAATTGCTGTTCAAAATCCGATACTTACTTCTTATGAGTATTCGAGAAGCATCTAACTTATCAGAAGATTCCTTGCTTGATGCTCGAGGACTATTGTTTAACGTAACGTAATAGTGCCGATCCGAAGTAGAGGGTGGAGGACTTCTTAAGTTCTTAGTTCAAGGGTGGATTACTTCGGCTTCGGCCAACACTATTCTTTAGTGTTGTAGTACTTTCTTCTTTGTTTGATTGTTGACCAGACTAGATAACTCCCGTCTTGTTATTAGTCTGTTGTGTGAAACGCTAGTACCGAGTTCTTGTATACCCCGTTATAGCAGATAGAACTCTGGAGGGTAGTGGCGTTTTTTGTTCGGCTGGCAGTACTCTGGGGTTGGGATCGTGTGTTTCCGTTGTGGCAGCGAGCCATACTCGAGTCCTGTGTAAGAGCCCTAGTGTACCCGAGTGCCCGGTCGTAACAAATGGCGACCTTGCTTAGGATTTTGTGAACAGTATAATTTTTTGCAGAGTTGTACAACATTTGTTTGTTCGTACTTTAGCGTACATATTGAAGAATATTATTTTTTTGTAAGGCAATTAGGAGAGCATTTAAGAGACTCCAGTTAATTTAGTAATTAGTGCTTACATAAGGGAGTTTAACACTTTTGTCTCGAGAATTTTTTGTGAACTTCAGTATGTCGTGCCCTAGTATTGACGAGGAGCGAGAGATGCCATTTGAGGAGGTGCCGTTAGTAACTAGTGAGGAGGATGCTAGACTTTTTGTGAGTAAGCAGTACCATGTGACGGAGGAGAGGCTGACTGGGGTGAATGTTTATGGCTTGCACCTGATAGCCAAGGTTTTGGGCAGATCCAATGTAGCAGCGATGTCCAAGGGGGAGCTGATTTCCTGGGTGTTGCGTGGGCGACATGGGGTTTCGGAGGAGAGGGCGTTTGGGGGGGTTCCTCCCCAGATCCCCTCTCACTCGACTCCCACAGTGCCGTCCACTCAGTTGCCGGAGGTTAGCACTCTCCCACAGAGGGATGAGCATTGGAAGATTGGAGTGCCCTCGGGCGGTGCGTATGGTGGTTCCCCAGTTCTTGCCCCCCCTCCTTCAGTAGTGGCAGCTCCCTCTTCCGGCCTGTCTCCTGATATGATATTTAAACTCGAGCTTGCTAAAATTGAGTCTAGGAGGCATGAGAAGGAGATGGAGGCTGAGTCTAGGAGGTATGCAATCGAGGCTGAGTCTAGGAAGTATGCGATTGAGGCTGAGTCTAGGAAGCAGGAGAATGAGACTAGGAGGCACGAGGATGAGACTAGGAGGCACGAGGCTGAGCTTAGATACGACTCCGAGAAATATTGTGCTCAGATAGACTTAGATAAGACTCGTGCAGAGTCGACAGGGATTCGGATGGGCCGGGAGGGCCAAGTGAGAGAACAGTCCTTGTCCCACTTAGTCAAGTTGGTGCCGGCATTTAGTGAAACTGAAGTCACAGAATTTTTTAATCGTTTTGAGAAGAAGTGTAGGGAGCATAATTGGCCTGAAGAGAAGTGGGCAGCTCTGGTCTCCTCAAGACTTACGGGTAAGGGTCTGAAGGCTTATGATGCACTGCCTTTAGAGTCTTGCATTGACTACCCAGTATTGAAGAGAGCTGTCCTACGGGCATACGAGTTGCAACCAGAAACATATCGATTGAAGTTTCGGGGTGTTACGAAGACTAGGGAGGCGACCTTTCTTGAACATGCCCGGGACTTAAAAGATGCACTTGCTAACTGGACACGTTCTGAGAAAGCTGAGACGGCCGAACAGTTGACTGAGCTGTTTCTGCTCGAGCAGTTTTATAAGTGTACTGGTGCAGATATGACTTTAACTATTAAAGAAAAGAACCCTAAAACTCTACAGGAGGCAGCTGAGATGGCTGACCTCCGGCTATCACTAATTCGTGGGTGCGGGTCTGCCCAGCGTAGTGAGGCAGGTAACAAGGGGCGTGACGCCCCACCCCCCCGAGTTAGTGATATACATTATGCAAACAAGTACAAGAGCTATGATACCAAGACTGACCACAAGACTAGCACCGTCCCATTTAAGAAGGGGCCGGGCCCTTCCCAGTACCAAGGGAAGCCCAAAGGGGAGTTAGAGTGTTATCAATGTCATAAAAAGGGGCACTTTGCAAGAGTCTGTCCTAGCAAACCACCTACAGCAGCTGTGTCTTTGGCCTGCAACATTGGTGTGTCTCTGAAGCCTTCTGAGTTTGCCCGGGGCAGTTCGTCAGAGGCTGAGGCACAGCCAATGCAGAAGCACCTGGGAGGCTCGAACCCTGCTCAGGATGTTTTTTGCGACCATAGAGGACGGGGTTGCGTGATGTGGGCGGGGCGCAAGCATGGAGTAGAGGTCTTGCGTGATACAGGTGCTTCCCAGACTTTGATGAAAAACTTGACTGGCTACCCTATAAATGCGGCTCGGGTGGTGGTGGTGCAGGGTATTAATGCAACTCGGTCATACCCGCTGGTGCGGTTGGAGTTGGAGGTGGATGGTGTGGCACGTGAATTGGATGTTGGGATTGTGGAGAAACTGCCAGTGGAGGGCGTCGACCTTCTTCTCGGCAACGACTTTGCAATGCCCGCTTCTGAGGTTCTACCCTTAGTCGTTGCCGAGAGGCCGGCCGACGTGAGTAGGGAAGAGCGAGAGTGGGTCGAGCGGTGCCAGGCACAACCCATGGCGTGTGCTGTCACCCGAGCTCGGGCAGCTAAAGTGTCACAGCCTAGTCCTCCGTCTTCAGACCAGCAGAGGAACGATCAACAGGAGGAGGCTAAAGCTGGAGTTGGTTTTAAGAGTTTTGACTCGGCGGCTCTCCTGGGTGATTCAGTATTAGCACCATTACTTAGTTCTGGAGTAGCCCCTGGGCCTGTCATCGAGAGTGACGAGGCTGGGCATGACGAGTCTCCACGACAGCAACGTTATGAACATCGAGAGAGACAGAGGGAGCAGCTCAGTATCGGGGAGGGTCATGCATTGCTCCGGGAGCAGTTAGATCGCTTGGCACCCTCAGATATACGTCGGTTGCAGCTGGAGGACCCTGAGCTCCAAACGTGTGCTAATGGAGCTGTGGAGCTCGACGAGGACGGTGATGCACAGCCGGGAGATTTTTTTTATTTAGATGGCATCCTGTATCGGCGTTTTCAAGACCCTAACCGTAGCTGGAAGATGGGGTCCGGGGTAGTGGACCAGTTGATGGTGCCGCGGGAGTGCAGGGATAGCCTACTGAGTTTGGCGCATGACACACCGCTGGCAGGACATTTGGGGGTAAGAAAAACGGTGGCGGCTTTGGGGAAGTTGTTTTGGTGGCCGGGGATGAAGTCTCATGTGCAGTCCTGGATAAACTCATGTGATATTTGTCAACGGGTCGGGAAACCAAACCAAGTTATTCCTAAAGCTCCGTTGCACCCTATTCCTGTAATTGGGCCACCTTTTAGTAAGATTGTTGTTGACATGGTTGGTCCCCTCCCTCCCACAAAGGCTGGTAATAAATTTTTGTTAACCATCATGGATGTTGCCACTAGATACCCCGATGCATACCCCATGAAAAACGGCATGGCTAAGACGGTAGTCAGTAACTTGTTGTGGTACTTTTCAAGGTACGGGTACCCGGAGGAGATTCAGTCTGATCAGGGGTCCAATTTCACCTCCAATCTCTTTAAGCAAACAATGCAACAGCATGGAATACGGGCGGTGGTATCGTCAGCGTATCACCCTGAGAGCCAAGGGGTGCTTGAGCGGTGGCATGCCACCCTTAAAAGCATGCTCAGGTGTTATTGTGCTGATAACGGAAGAGATTGGGATCTTGGATTGCCGTATGTACTGTTTGCTGCTCGGGAAGTGCCTGGTGAGAGCCTGGGATTTAGTCCAAACGAGCTGATTTTTGGACACCGAGTCAGGGGCCCCCTTAATATGCTGCGGGAAATTTGGGAAGGAACTGTGCCACCTTGTTCCTTGTTGAAGTATGTGTTTGAAAGCCGTGAGCGCATGCTTAAGAGTCTGGAGATGGCAGGTCGGAATTTAACAGGGTCACAAGCTTTAATGAAGGACAGGTATGATCGCAAAGTGAAGCTCCGGGAGTTCATTGTGGGACAGGAGGTGTTGATTTTGTTGCCTTTGGTGGGTAACCCCTTGTCGGCGAAGTATACTGGACCCTATAAAATTGTGGAGAAAATTTCGGACCTAGATTACCTTGTTGCCACTCCAGACAGGAGGAAGAAGAATCAGTTATGTCACGTGAACCTGATAAAAGAGTATGTGAGGCGCCCCTCTGAGCCT
>JBAKBP010036524.1:0-18303 GCA_037953745.1 Lithodes maja | reverse complement strand
CCTTTAACTATCAAAATTATATCACTTGAAATATAATTCACAGAACACTCACAGATGGTCGAACTGCAGGCCAGGTGGAAGCCCTCGAAGATTCACAGACCTGGAAATTAAAGCTTTATTAACCCGATGCACATTTAATATAGAATACATTTTCCCCGCATCCATTGATAAGAGCCCAAATAATTAACTAACTTTAATTTAAGAATTCCTTATTTGAAACTTCGGCATCACAGCAATGTACAGACTCTTTCCGTTTATTTATCAAACTTGCGAGAAATTGGCTTGTTCCCATTTTAATTCCGCCATTACACATCTTCCATAGCTAAATGTGGCATAACTTGTGAAAAACCTGTCAACAGGATGCAGATAAAGTAAATAATTTTTCAATTAGTAAATCAAAAAATTAGGTGCCGAGGGAGTTCAATTTCCGCAAAGCTAAAAAGAGAACAGTAGCCTATAGTAAGTAACCTTGTGTGCGAGTGCAGTGTGAACCCTGCATGACCCAACCCTCAAAACCTCAAACTTAAAAGTTTAATATAATTTAAGTTTATATTTAATTTAAAAAATTAATAAAATTTAAAAATTTAAATTTAAAAGTTAATAAAATTTAAGTTTATTTATACTGTAGTCTAGTAAATTACCTTTAGTGGAATCGCAGAGTGCGGTGAACCCTGCAGGACCCAACCCTCAAAAGACAATTGGATGTAAAAGACAGCCGTATACCGCCCTGGTGAAGACAGTAGTCTACCCCAAACACCTTCCCGAGGGTGCCAAAAGCACCCCAACAAGGCTGCCGGGGATTCGAGGGGCCGTCTTAGACACCCTACCGTTATTTAGGGCGGGTGGTTGGGTGAACGATGAAACCAACGATCTCTCCAACAGCCTCGATACCTTCACTTGACTACGGGAAGGTCCAGACCGCTTCCCCCTCACCCACTTCACGGCACACCAACCTTAAACCAAAATTATCCGCATTAGAACAAATATGGTTACTCTTGTACCAGCGACTACTTTTTAACTTTATTAGACTATTTTATCCAGTTAAAAAGGAGCCTCCATCAAGAACAGGCTTTGAACTATCTTAATTATTTTTACTAACACAGATCCTTCTTAAACTGCACAAAATAGTATTTGTATTCGGCTGTCCAGCTTGTGAAGAGGGTAGTCATGAGAGGAGTCATGTAGTGTTGAAATAGGGTTGAATGAGAAGAGTTGCTCTGTAAGAGTATATTTATTTAGGGCGAGTGGTGTGTAGGCTGGACAGTGTTTTGGCTGGGCTTTCAGCTTCCTATAGACTCGGCTGGGCTTTCAGCTTCCTATAGACTCGGCTGGGCTTTCAGCTTCCTATAGACTCGGCTGGGCTTTCAGCTTCCTATAGACTCGGCTGGGCTTTCAGCTTCCTATAGACTCGGCTGGGCTTTCAGCTTCCTATAGACTCGGCTGGGCTTTCAGCTTCCTATAGACTCGGCTGGGCTTTCAGCTTCCTATAGACTCGGCTGGGCTTTCAGCTTCCTATAGACTCGGCTGGGCTTTCAGCTTCCTATAGACTCGGCTGGGCTTTCAGCTTCCTATAGACTCGGCTGGGCTTTCAGCTTCCTATAGACTCGGCTGGGCTTTCAGCTTCCTATAGACTCGGCTGGGCTTTCAGCTTCCTATAGACTCGGCTGGGCTTTCAGCTTCCTATAGACTCGGCTGGGCTTTCAGCTTCCTATAGACTCGGCTGGGCTTTCAGCTTCCTATAGACTCGGCTGGGCTTTCAGCTTCCTATAGACTCGGCTGGGCTTTCAGCTTCCTATAGACTCGGCTGGGCTTTCAGCTTCCTATAGACTCGGCTGGGCTTTCAGCTTCCTATAGACTCGGCTGGGCTTTCAGCTTCCTATAGACTCGGCTGGGCTTTCAGCTTCCTATAGACTCGGCTGGGCTTTCAGCTTCCTATAGACTCGGCTGGGCTTTCAGCTTCCTATAGACTCGGCTGGGCTTTCAGCTTCCTATAGACTCGGCTGGGCTTTCAGCTTCCTATAGACTCGGCTGGGCTTTCAGCTTCCTATAGACTCGGCTGGGCTTTCAGCTTCCTATAGACTCGGCTGGGCTTTCAGCTTCCTATAGACTCGGCTGGGCTTTCAGCTTCCTATAGACTCGGCTGGGCTTTCAGCTTCCTATAGACTCGGCTGGGCTTTCAGCTTCCTATAGACTCGGCTGGGCTTTCAGCTTCCTATAGACTCGGCTGGGCTTTCAGCTTCCTATAGACTCGGCTGGGCTTTCAGCTTCCTATAGACTCGGCTGGGCTTTCAGCTTCCTATAGACTCGGCTGGGCTTTCAGCTTCCTATAGACTCGGCTGGGCTTTCAGCTTCCTATAGACTCGGCTGGGCTTTCAGCTTCCTATAGACTCGGCTGGGCTTTCAGCTTCCTATAGACTCGGCTGGGCTTTCAGCTTCCTATAGACTCGGCTGGGCTTTCAGCTTCCTATAGACTCGGCTGGGCTTTCAGCTTCCTATAGACTCGGCTGGGCTTTCAGCTTCCTATAGACTCGGCTGGGCTTTCAGCTTCCTATAGACTCGGCTGGGCTTTCAGCTTCCTATAGACTCGGCTGGGCTTTCAGCTTCCTATAGACTCGGCTGGGCTTTCAGCTTCCTATAGACTCGGCTGGGCTTTCAGCTTCCTATAGACTCGGCTGGGCTTTCAGCTTCCTATAGACTCGGCTGGGCTTTCAGCTTCCTATAGACTCGGCTGGGCTTTCAGCTTCCTATAGACTCGGCTGGGCTTTCAGCTTCCTATAGACTCGGCTGGGCTTTCAGCTTCCTATAGACTCGGCTGGGCTTTCAGCTTCCTATAGACTCGGCTGGGCTTTCAGCTTCCTATAGACTCGGCTGGGCTTTCAGCTTCCTATAGACTCGGCTGGGCTTTCAGCTTCCTATAGACTCGGCTGGGCTTTCAGCTTCCTATAGACTCGGCTGGGCTTTCAGCTTCCTATAGACTCGGCTGGGCTTTCAGCTTCCTATAGACTCGGCTGGGCTTTCAGCTTCCTATAGACTCGGCTGGGCTTTCAGCTTCCTATAGACTCGGCTGGGCTTTCAGCTTCCTATAGACTCGGCTGGGCTTTCAGCTTCCTATAGACTCGGCTGGGCTTTCAGCTTCCTATAGACTCGGCTGGGCTTTCAGCTTCCTATAGACTCGGCTGGGCTTTCAGCTTCCTATAGACTCGGCTGGGCTTTCAGCTTCCTATAGACTCGGCTGGGCTTTCAGCTTCCTATAGACTCGGCTGGGCTTTCAGCTTCCTATAGACTCGGCTGGGCTTTCAGCTTCCTATAGACTCGGCTGGGCTTTCAGCTTCCTATAGACTCGGCTGGGCTTTCAGCTTCCTATAGACTCGGCTGGGCTTTCAGCTTCCTATAGACTCGGCTGGGCTTTCAGCTTCCTATAGACTCGGCTGGGCTTTCAGCTTCCTATAGACTCGGCTGGGCTTTCAGCTTCCTATAGACTCGGCTGGGCTTTCAGCTTCCTATAGACTCGGCTGGGCTTTCAGCTTCCTATAGACTCGGCTGGGCTTTCAGCTTCCTATAGACTCGGCTGGGCTTTCAGCTTCCTATAGACTCGGCTGGGCTTTCAGCTTCCTATAGACTCGGCTGGGCTTTCAGCTTCCTATAGACTCGGCTGGGCTTTCAGCTTCCTATAGACTCGGCTGGGCTTTCAGCTTCCTATAGACTCGGCTGGGCTTTCAGCTTCCTATAGACTCGGCTGGGCTTTCAGCTTCCTATAGACTCGGCTGGGCTTTCAGCTTCCTATAGACTCGGCTGGGCTTTCAGCTTCCTATAGACTCGGCTGGGCTTTCAGCTTCCTATAGACTCGGCTGGGCTTTCAGCTTCCTATAGACTCGGCTGGGCTTTCAGCTTCCTATAGACTCGGCTGGGCTTTCAGCTTCCTATAGACTCGGCTGGGCTTTCAGCTTCCTATAGACTCGGCTGGGCTTTCAGCTTCCTATAGACTCGGCTGGGCTTTCAGCTTCCTATAGACTCGGCTGGGCTTTCAGCTTCCTATAGACTCGGCTGGGCTTTCAGCTTCCTATAGACTCGGCTGGGCTTTCAGCTTCCTATAGACTCGGCTGGGCTTTCAGCTTCCTATAGACTCGGCTGGGCTTTCAGCTTCCTATAGACTCGGCTGGGCTTTCAGCTTCCTATAGACTCGGCTGGGCTTTCAGCTTCCTATAGACTCGGCTGGGCTTTCAGCTTCCTATAGACTCGGCTGGGCTTTCAGCTTCCTATAGACTCGGCTGGGCTTTCAGCTTCCTATAGACTCGGCTGGGCTTTCAGCTTCCTATAGACTCCGTAAAAGAAATTAGCGAATTGAGAAAGCTGCTAATATTTGAAGGAAATATCAACCTAAGTATACACTATAGATGTGGCTTACTTAAAGTCTTTGATAGAAGTTACAAAGGTTTCTGATTAAAACTATTCATATCAGCGAAGACTAGGCGAGATGGATAAAATTGTTCCTATGAAACAATACAGAGAGTGAGACTTTCATTAAAGGAAATGGCTACTGGGGCACCCTAAGGATCAGTTCGAAGACTCTTATTATTTATTATATTTATTAAAGATAGGCCAGAGTTTCAGAAAAGTAACTTATATCTATATGCAGATTACCTATCTATATATTAGATCTATTATCGGATAGCCACTAACTAATCGCACCCATTCAACGGTCTCCAGTCAGTTGACCCCCCTCCTCCCATCCAGCACCGCTTTCCCGCACATACTTCACTCAATCCCTCCACCTCTGTTTAGCTCTTTGTACTTTCTCTTCACTCTTACAGTCATTCTCTCACTTCCCATACGTTTCACATAGCCGAACCATCAAAGAGTTTTTCACACTTTCCAGCACATCTACTGTACATCACACCGTTCTCTCATTTGCCTGTATCCCTCCATGTAACTCTCCACTCACATCAAGGAACTAATTTCCACCCCTTTTACTTTGTGTCCAACAACATCCATACTTCACTCGCGTACGTCAATGTCGGGATTACCACACTATCATACAAGGACTTCTCTACTTTCATGCTGACCACCCCATTTCTTTTTATCTCTCTTCCCCTGTTGCACCTCTTATTTCATCCATACTCTCATCTTTACTAAACTCTTCCCAAATACTTGAATGAGCTGACCATTCACCCTCGCCTCGCATTGTGACTGCACCCCTTTCAAAGACTAAAACCTTGCTCTTCCTCTCATTTACCTTCAGGTTCTGTTTTTCACAATCTCAAACATTTACCAGACTGCTTCACAATCGCTCATCAGCTGTATAGTCAGAAATCAGCAATAGCCTACAGGCAACTTCCACTCTTGTCCTTTCCTTATCAGCGGTACACCAACATCCACTGCTCTCCCATTTATTTATTTCAGAACTCCATCCACAGCCTATGTTATAATTATTTAACAATGGGAACCTATCACACCCTTGCTTTAATCCAACATTCAGATCAAAGAACTTAATTTTCCACACATATCGAAACCTTTGCACTCCTACCTTCTTCACTGCTTTCAGCAACTTCACTTCTCTATAGGCCTATTCTCAGTACTTTCCACAGACTTCTATCAACTCAAGTCATAGGTCTTTCCCAAATCCATAAAGGCAGCATTAAACTTTTGTCCCTTCTCCAGATATTTCTCTACAAAACATTTAAATGCAAACATCTGGTCTACACTTTAAACCAGCCCTGCTAGTCACCTACACATTTTCCCATACTATCATGATCACTACCCTACTGTACATCTCCGCTACGCTTGGACATATCCCCCGGTGATTACCACACTTCCCTTTACCCTTATGCAGATAACTTTATAAATATAAAATATTAGTAAATGTTTATCATAAATACTGGATAGAACCTTAAAGTATGGTTTGAAGCATGAACTAGTTTTTATTTTGAGAAGGTGAATTAGGAAGAGTATAGGTAAATCTTACCCGTTATCTTAACTCTTCGTGCCGAAACCTGTACTGTAAAATGCACGGAGAATCAACCATGCAAATTGTAAACGGTATCTATGAGTGGTACGACTAGAGTTTTGACATTGAACACAAATTAAATCTAAAATTAAAATCGAAGTTTTGAAGCAGATTTTTTTTTAGACAAAATGACCGAAACTACCACTAATCATCCGTTTTTGTTTGAATTGGTTTTAGGTAGTTTTTATCATTACAGTAGTTTAAATTATACTACACAGTAGTAGTAGTGAGCATCCTAGGTTGGAATCTCCGGACTGCCACACTTGTTAATTTCATTAATCAAGTTTAGGAGTAAAGTTGGTTAGTAGATAAATTATATTAATTAAGTCTGGCGCCGCACTATTAGAAACAATTTAAGGAAAATAGGAACTAAGATTTGTTCTGCTTATAGTAAACATTAAATTTAGTTAGAAAAGTTAAATTTTTTACCGAAATATAACTCAAAATAATCAGTCCCGAATGTAAACTAAGCATTTAGTCGACTTTTACCTTTTTTTGTAAGAGGCTACGCGTGATTCATCCAATAAATGGCGCGAACATTACTTCATTAATTAATAAAGTACCACCAACCTGTTTCTGCCCCCATACAAATCCGTAAGAAGACAAGTCACGGGTGGGTGGGGTGGGGTGGGGGGGGGGGTTAACCAATCATTTATCCAATTTACACAATTTCCCTTACCTACTGTAAAAGCGCGATTCAACCAATTTGACGCCGTATCTTCAGATAAATAAAGAATGGTAATTTAATGCCAATCCTCCACTTACACCATGAAAAACAAATCTACATTCCTTGAACAAAACTCCATACAGCAGTTAGTAACTGGCTACTACCTAAAGATGCAGAATAATTTAAGTACATAAAGGTCAATCATAAAGGATCTTTGAGCAAGATATTTAATGAAAAAGTGAACAAATCAAATATTGGGAATTATACGATCCTTTGTCTTTAGATTTACCTACATTCCGAACCCGGTCAAATTAGATTGTAAGTCACTTGTGTTTTTTGTATTATAATCCTTTTTCTCATCAGTTCCCTCATTGATTAGAGTTTTAAAGTGTTTTTCCTTCTACACATTCAAATTTACCTATTATTTTGCAATATTAAAACATGCCCCCTTTAACCATATTTTGTCATTACCCTAACCTGGGGGCTGCCGCCCCCAGGGTTAGCATTGATATAGAAAATGACAAAATACTAAAAATATGGTAAACAAATTGAAAAATATTAGTAATCACCTGATCCAAGATAGCTGCCATTTTTCCTTCCACCCTTATTTAACCCACAAAGTCTAAGGAAAACTAATTTAATATGCAGCGGTAAAGACATTGTGGCGACTAATACTCTAATACAAAGCTATAGTATACATATATTGTGGTGACTAATACTCTAATACAAAGCTATAGTATACATTTAGAAAATTATATCACCATACGCGACCTAAAATCCAGTTTGTCCCCGAACCCTTTTCAAATAATCATGCCCTAACTTTGAGCAGTCTATGCCCAGTCAGTGTGGTCACCGTACAAGATGAGACTTTTAGAATTGTTTAAAATATCCTCCGAAGAGTCTAAGTTGGTACCGGGAATGAAGTTTCAGTTACCCATAACTATTAAAAGCATTATTCACCGAGTGCTAAGACTTCGAAGAAGAAACCATAAAGCCAGAATTAAAGAGCTAGAATATGAGAGGGCGGCTTCGACGAGCGTCGTGAAAGCAATGGAGCGCGGCCGAGAATCATCGCTGCAAGTAACAAGTAATATGCCTTCAATGGCTCATCAGCGAGTAAGGAGACACTTTATAGAAGTTTACAAGATCGTGAATGGCATGCATGACCCAATAGTTAATTTCAATCTGCCAAGAAATGAAGGACCAACCCGCGGCAATAAGAAACTGGCTATAGAACCGAGTAGGACAAAGCTGCGGCAGATTTCTTTTTCCTCAAGAGTTGTGAATGTTTGGAATAGCTTGCCTAATGCAGTGATTGAGGCAACTAATTAGTTCTCGCTTTAAAAGTTTGGGGGAAATAAGATATTACATACAACAGAGGGAAAAATTACAACCACCCCGGGCCGCTAAATTTTCAACTCTGGATTATTTAGATCTGGACTTAAGACTAACAAGTAGTCCAGTGTCGTCGTAAGGTAAGGTAGGCTAAATAAAGTCTGCTCTAGCGGTCTTTAACTGTACAGTTTAAATTATTTAAAATACTTTTAAAATGTTTTTCCCCATTATCCAACTATCTCAAAAACACCGGTGCAAGTCATGTTCAGAGTAAAAAAAAAAAAAAAAAAAGTTTGCTTTGAGATAAAAGATGGGTTGAAGCTGCTATTAAGAATATGGCTGCAGACTAGTCTTCCGACAATTTTATTTTAAATTTTGGAAATTAACTTCTAAAAGATAAAAAAAAAATAAAGGCCACTGGAAGAGGCTGTCGCCAACCAGCAATTTAACCAAATAAAGTTTCTATCTTTATGTCCAGCAATTATTAAATTGCACCGACAATATTTAAATTACATTAACTTATGATTATTTAAAAATAATTGTGAATTTATTTAAGGCGCCACTATCCAAATTTCCAACAGTAGGTAGGTTAGGCTATAAATTATTTCAGTGCTCACGATCGCGTTCTTTGTTTTGTTGAAGGCAAGCATGCGAACGCAAGGGAATTTAGCCTACTATAAGAGTTGTCAAACTACTCTTAAAAAGATTGTGGATAAAATAATTTGCATTGCATATTAAATACGAAAGGGAAGATCCTGTGTAGAAGAGTGAACTTTTTCAGATGCCTATTTACCAAGATAAATTTAATAATATCTTCAACCTAATCTATTATATTAGTGGAATACACAGCTGATACCATATGGGAAATCCACAACATTTAGATTTAGCAAGTGCAGGTTATTACACAATTATGAATCCTAAAGTGATTTGCATACTAAAAAACTATTTAAATTGCTTAAGCAACAATAGGCAAGGTGTACACCAATTATTTACTGGACAAAATATAATAAACCGTGTATTCTGTATTTCAGGCAACAGAGAAAAGATAGATCTAAAATAAGACTTCCTGCAGCCTAATAAACTATGCGAAGGTTATCTAGAATAGTAAAAAAAACTGTCATACGGAACGTGTTAAATTTACTAACTTACCAGTTCAAAGGGAGAAGAGATGTTTGAATGAGTGTTCTGGATCCCCCCTTAATGTTTAGCACCATTACCTGGGATATTTTAAGTTATTTGCCCCATTAGTTTGGCCATTTTAAGAAATTTAGTGCCATTTGTGCATTTGTTTTCTTAGCGTGCAATAGCAAACTTATAATTTATTTGGAACCAGCCTTAGGCTGGGGCATTTTTCTGCCGAAAAACGCTAACTTTTAAATCTAAAGGGCTCGTAAGGGTAATTGTTTAAGCTTTATCAAAGTTTCCGGAGGAAACCGAATGAATAATAGAAAAATATTAAAATGTT
The DNA here is from genome assembly GCA_037953745.1 of Lithodes maja. Classification (NCBI taxonomy): domain Eukaryota; kingdom Metazoa; phylum Arthropoda; class Malacostraca; order Decapoda; family Lithodidae; genus Lithodes; species Lithodes maja. Next base: position 8,832 of record JBAKBP010036524.1, on the reverse strand, counting down.
AAATATTATAAAAAAAATACAAAATCGCCAAATAATTAAATAATTAGAAGCCTACAATCTCCCTCAAGATCCACGAACAACCGCTCCACGCCGACACTCGATAGTAAGTAACGAACTAGTTTGGGTAGGGGTGAGACGTTGACTACTAAACGAACCTACGGGTCTCGGAAACTTCGATAATATGAACCCGCCATCTCGTTAAGTGCTTCGTTCGAATCAATTTATCCTAAAGGTAAGATTCTTTTGCCGTGCCATAACGAATCGTGAACGAAGTATTTGAAAATGAACCTTCGCGTCTCGGAACTTTGAATATATGAACCCGCCATCTTTTCAAGTGTTTCATTCGATTCAATATATCCTAAAGGCAAAATTATTTTACAAATCCAGAACGAAGTATTTGAATATGAACCTACGTATCTCGTAAACTTTGAATATAAGAACCCGCCATCTCGTTAACCCCTTCTGTACCGGTGATGTATTGTTCATTCAATTTTGGCAACTATTAGACGATTTTGTACAGCTGAGGAAGGACGTCTACTCATGAAAAGGCTACAGACTATCTCAATGAATCCTTTTAGCTACCATATATCCTTACTAAGCTTCATAAAATCGTCTAAATGTAGCTATCTATATAATATTTTCGATTGTCTGTCTGTCTGTTCTTTATGGATGGCCACATTGTTTAAGCTAGAGCGTTCATACTTGGTATGCATAGTAAGGGGGTCCCTAGGCAGGGTTTAGTGAAAAAATATAATTCCCCAGGGTGAAAGGGACGGAAAAAATGGGCGCGAAATCGGAAAAATCGCGTTTGTTTTAAAAACAAATTGCCGTTTGGGGCAGAAGGAGGCCTCCGATCGAAAAGGTGTATGGAACGAATGTTGTTCGCAGCCCGCCGTTTAATGAGGCACAGGGAGGTTATGGTAGTAGTAGTATTGTGATGATTGTGGTAGTAGTGATTGATGATGGTGATTATGGCAGTAGTAGTGGTGGTAGTACCCGGGAAACGCCGGGTACCCCTGCTTGTGTGTACTATATATCATTTGGTGTGATCACAAGTTATGTCCACTATTCATTATCTCCCAATTATTATACACTATAAATGCCACTACCTATTATTTATTGTAATTAATTTATAACTATCATGTAGACAAGCTGGAATTGTCTAAGGTATTGAGAAAACCAAAGTCATAAGTTATGTAGTAAATTCATAATTATTGTCAACGAAATCAAAATGACAGGAGATACCTCAAACATAGTGATGGGAGGGGAAGGGTGGACATTTCTCCGCATTAATAGTGTAGAGATGCAAAAACAATACCAGAATGCGAAGCGAGTATGTGAAGAAGTTAATTGTATGAAAATTAAAGTAAAACGGCCCATTGTTAGCTTTTTCCCCTTCATGAAAGCGTTTAAAACAATAATAAAACTTCCAGTTGGATATAAGGAGATGGGAAGTTGGGTTACTGATGTTTGTGAGCCATCGGGGAAAACAACATATAAATACCGGGAACCCATTAAGGTACCTGTGCCTGGTTCCTGTCCTCAAGAAGTCAAAATTTTGTTAATGTATGACCGGCGGGTATGTGAGGAAAAGAGTATCGTGGTGACTGAAGATTGTATGATTGACTATCCTCATAATATAACTAAGGCCGACGCATACACACCCATGATTGATCAAGGGTCACAGGCAGACAGAGTTACAATGACTGATCACTGTACCATGACATACATGGTTACTGTCGTTGATCAAGGTACTGATATGGAGAACCCTGTCTACACTGATCGCTGTACCATGACAGATATAGTTACTTTCACTGATCAAGGTACTGATATGGAGAACCCTGTCTACCCTGATCACTGTACCATGACAGATATAGTTACTTTCGTTGATCAAGGTACTGATATGGAGAACCCTGTCTACACTGATCACTGTACCATGACAGACATGGTTACTGTCGTTGATCAAGGTACTGATATGGAGAACCCTGTCTACACTGATCACTGTACCATGACAGATATAGTTTCTTTCGTTGATCAAGGTACTGATATGGAGGACCCTGTCTACACTGATCACAGTACCATGACAGATATAGTTACAGCTAAAGCTCCACTTGTAGGTGCTGAAGCTCCCCCTGCAGGTGCTGGAGCTCCTACTGAAGCTGTTCAAGACCCCCCCTGTAGGTGCTGAAGCTCCACCTGTGGGTACTGCAACCCTCTCTGTACCAAAGGACTCATATTATTCCAGTCTTTCAAAATTGCGTTCAGCGAATCTGTTGGATAGTAGGCATAGATTAATGCTCAAGTATATAAGTATGAAATCGTTGGGTGAAGGGGCTTATGGGAAGACTTACTTAGCTTGTCGGGAAGAAGGTGTAGATGTTGTAAAAATTGGAAAAGACCAGGTTACGGTCAAGGAGTTCGTCAAGGAGGCAAGCATAATGTATGAACTAAATGGTGCTGGAGGGATATACTATTTTCGATTGTGTGTCTGTCTGTCTGTTCTTTATGCATGGCCACATTTTTTAAGCTAGAGCGTTCATACTTGGTATGCATAGTAAGGGGGTCCCTAGGCAGGTTTTAATGAAAACATAGAATTCCCCAGGGTGAAAGGGACGGAGAAAATGGGCACGAAATCGGAAAAATCGCTTTTGGTTAAACAAAAAATGGCCGTTTGGGGCAGAAGGAGGCCTCCGATCGAAAAGGTGTATGGAACGAAAGTTGTTCGCAGCCCCCCAAAATGGGGGTACGGATGAGGTCAGATCCAAAATCGGAGGTCATTTAGCGGCCGAAATCGAGGTGTCCGTTTCATGAGGCACAGGGAGGTCGAGGCCGGTGATTACGGTAGTATTGATGATGGTGATTATGGCAATAGTAGTGGTGGTAGTAGTGATCGTGATTATGGTGATTACCCGGGCAATGCCGGGTACCCCTGCTAGTAATAAAATAAAGAAGACGTTGCAGATTACAGAAGGGGTTAAGTGCTTCGTTCGATTCAATTTATCCTAAAGGAACAATTATTTTACCTTGCCATAACGAATCCAGAACGAAGTATTTGACTATAAACCTACGCGTCTCGGAAACTTTGAATATAATTATGAACCCGCCATCTCGTTAAGGGGGTGGTAGTCGCTTTTTCTGTACCCCTTCTCCTTCATGTTTAGCATATTTGTTTTCAGATTATAAGACGTTCGTTCCGTTAGTTTGGCGATTTTGAGACCTTTGACCTTATTTTTTGTTGTCAATATCAAGACCTTTCGTGCCATTAAGGTGTCGATTATTTCCTGGCGAGTGATAGCGAGTCTGTAATTTTAGAATGAACCGGCCCTAGACCGGACATTTCTCTACCGAAAAATTTACAAATTTATTTTGAAAGGCGATCTAGTGGGTGTTTTTTATTGCTTGATGGAGGTCTAGAGAGGAAACTAAACAAATATACTAATAAATAAATATATAGACCAAACAACAAGCACTAACCCATTAAGTGCTTCGTTCGGTTAAGTTCATCCTATGGGCAATATTCTTTATATCTGAAGGTGGAGTCACAGGAGCGCATTTTCGATCATTTTTTTTTTAGGGCTATCATGGTCTGGCAACTTCGAAATTTAAGTTTGACCAGAATTCACCCACCTAACATAATTTACGCTAAGTATATAGATGGGACTGGAGTTCTCGAAAAGGGGCTCCAGTCCTGATGTTATTCTTTACTATAAGGCCCGAGTTCAGAACAGTAGTTTAAACCTCGGATTTCGCGGCAGATTTAAACCCGGGATTGGGATTACTCCATCCTGGATCGAACACAAAGGTTATCTGTATTCAGAACACTGGATTAAGACCGAGATCGAGTAATGCACGGCTTAAAACCAGAGAGTATATTCCATAGACTACATAATTATAACCTAGACACCAAAGCGTGACGTCACACGGTTAGTTTGCCGCGCGTCCTAGGGATTTGGTGGCAGCACAAGTTAAGGGAATATCCGCAAAACGAGGGAGCAATAGATTGAAGAGGGAACGTATTTAGGAGTTTATTAATGTTGGTAAAAACACTTGTAAATTATTTAGTACTAGCAGCGGTACCCGGCGTTGCCCGGGTAATCACCATCACTACTACCATCACTACTATTACCATAATCACCATCATCAATACTACGATATTCACACGCCTCGACCTCCCTGTGCCTCATTAAACGGCGACCTCGATTTCGGCCGCTAAATGACCTCCGATTTTGGATCTGACCTCATCCGTACCCCCAGTTTGGTGGGCTGCGGACAACTTTTGTTCCATACACCTTTTCGATCGGAGGCCTCCTTCTGCCCCAAACGGCCATTTAAAAACAAAACAAAAGCGATTTTTCCTATTTCGCGCCCATTTTCTCAGTCGCTTTCACCCTGGGGAATTCTATTTTTTCACTAAAACCTGCCTAGGGACCCCCTTACTATGCATACCAAGTATGAACGCTCTAGCCTAAAAAATGTGGCCATGCATAAAGAACAGACAGACAGACACACACACAATCGAAAATATTATATCCCTCCAGCACCATTTAGTTAATACATTATGCTTGCCTCCTCGACGAACTCCTTGACCGTAACCTGGTTTTTTCCAATTTTTACAACATCTACACCTTCTTCCCGACAAGCTAAGTAAGTCTTCCCATAAGCCCCTTCACCCAACGATTTTATACTTTTATACTTGAGCATTAATCTATGCTTACTATCCAACAGGTTCGCTGAACGCAATTTTGCAAGACTGGAATAATATGAGTCCTTTGGTACAGAGAGGGTTGCAGTACCCACAGGTGGAGCTTCAGCACCTACAGGGGGGCTTAAACAGCTTCAGTAGGAGCTCCAGCACCTACAGGGGGAGCTTCAGCACCTACAAGTGGAGCTTTAGCTGTAACTATATCTGTCATGGTACTGTGATCAGTGTAGACAGGGTCCTCCATATCAGTACCTTGATCAACAAAAGTAACTATATCTGTCATGGTACAGTGATCAGTGTAGACAAGGTCCTCCATATCACTACCTTGATCAACGAAAGTAACTATATCTGTCATGGTACAGTGATCAGTGTAGACAGGGTCCTCCATATCAGTACCTTGATCAACGAAAGTAACTATATCTGTCATGGTAGAGTGATCAGTGTAGACAGGGTTCTCCATATCAGTACCTTGATCAACGAAAGTAACTATATCTGTCATGGTACAGTGATCAGTGTAGACAGGGTTCTCCATATCACTACCTTGATCAACGAAAGTAACTATATCTGTCATGGTACAGTGATCAGTGTAGACAGGGTTCTCCATATCAGTACCTTGATCAACGACAGTAACCATGTCTGTCATGGTACAGTGATCAGTCATTGTACCTCTGTCTGCCTGTGACCCTTGATCAATCATGGGTGTGTATGCGTCGGCCTTAGTTATATTATGAGGATAGTCAATCATACAATCTTCAGTCACCACGATACTCTTTTCCTCACATACCCGCCGGTCATACATTAACAAAATTTTGACTTCTTGAGGACAGGAGCCAGGCTCAAGTACCTTAATGGGTTCCCGGTATTTATATGTTGTTTTCCCCGATGGCTCACAAACATCAGTAACCCAACTTCCCATCTCCTTATATCCAACTGGAAGTTTTATTATTGTTTTAAACGCTTTCATGAAGGGGAAAAAGTTAACAATGGGCCGTTTTACTTTAATTTTCATACAATTAACTTCTTCACATACTCGCTTCGCATTCTGGTATTGTTTTTGCATCTCTACACTATTAATGGGGAGAAATGTCCACCCTTCCCCTCCCATCACTATGTTTGAGTTATCTCCTGTTATTTTGATTTCGTTGACAATAATTATGAATTTACTATATATCTTATGACTTTGGTTTTCTCAATACCTTAGACAATTCCAGCTTGTCTACATGATAGTTATAAATTAATTACAATAAATAATAGGTAGTGGCATTTATAGTGTATAATAATTGGGAGAGATAATGAATAGTGGACATAACTTGTGATCACACCAAATGATATATAGTACACACTAGCAGGGGTACCCGGCGTTGCCCGGGTACTACCACCACTACTACTACCATAATCACCATCATCAATCACTACTACCACAATCATCACAATACGACTACTACCATAACCTCCCTGTGCCTCTTTAAACGGCGACCTCGATTTCGGCCGCTAAATGACCTTCGATTTTGGATCTGACCTCATCCGTACCCCCATTTTGGGGGGCTGCGAACAACTTTCGTTCCATACACCTTTTCGATTGGAGGCCTCCTTCTGCCCCAAACGGCAATTTTTTAATAAACCAAAAGCGATTTTTCCGATTTCGCGCCCATTTTCTCCATCCCTTTCACCCTGGGGAATTCTATTTTTTCACTAAAACCTGCTGGGGACCCCCTTACTATGCATACGAAGTATGAACGCTCTAGCTTAAAAAATGTGGCCATGCATAAAGAACAGACAGACAGACAATCGAAAATATTATATAGAAGATAAATTAGATATATATACTGTATAAGCAAGATGAAAACATTAAGTATACATATACACTATAAAACATAGGCTACTCATATATGATGCAAGCTGTATACCTTCAAGCAACACAACAAGAATTAAATTGTAATTTTGAATTTATATTAGTATGTTACATGTTATGTAGATGTTTATTTGTCAAGTAGCACTAAAACTGGACATTTTTACTAATGACATCCAGGGATATTTTGTCCCACCATTGACGTTGGCAACTCCCGAATCTCACATCAACAATGGCGGGTGTTGGAGGAGTTTTGCTTGTGTACCTCCTCATAATGACGACAATTACACGATGACTGGCCTTTACAGTAGCCTCTACTTATGTCTATTTAACTATGTCATGTCTGCAGAGTCTCTGGATAATGTTCAATTGATTATTAATAGCGTTATTAGTACAAGGTAGGGATTATTACGAATTAATAAGGACCAAGGACAAGGATAGTCAATATAATGTCTTTGTGGGGACCCTCCCCTCCCAGTGTCCTTTGCGATCGTGCTGCCATTTCTCGAACGCGCGGATCCCTATTTACAGATTTGTGGCATCTTCTTTCGTCTCTAGGTCATATGTACTCTATGGTATATACTTACCAGGAGATGGGAAACCTCCAATCTAATGTACTAATAAAATCGTGTTCCTACAGGTTGCCAAATGCCACCACAAAATAACGCCATCTGTTGTTGCTATCCAGAACTAATAGTGAAACAAAAAAACTAAGTAATCGCAATTCTCTTTCATTAGTGCACTCCACAGTACTGTATAGTAATCACAAATTTGACGTAATGGAAAGACCTACATTATGTAGCCTCTAATTTATCCTGTTACAACATTATGTACTCGAAAGTAATGTTCTCTGACATGAACGAACTATATATATATTATACTGTAAAACAACAAACCATTGTTTTAGCTCACGTGACCAACTAAAATAAATTAAATAGATGCATTAATTGCTAATTAAGTATTAAATAAATTGCATGCCATGCAATAATGCATATGTCCTTAGGTGTAGGCTATATAGGCCTACATATCAAGGACAAATAAAAACAACATACTCAATATTCTTAATTATTTAATTGTTTTTCGATTATTATACTGTATATGTCATTGTTCCACTGGACAAAGGCAACGACTACAAATAAAATTGACCAATACATCATCAGAGAGGAAAACTATCCTACCTTATCCCAAACTATATTGATTTGGTTCTTCAATTTCCCTATGAATGACACAAGTGGAATAGACACGAACATCGGTATTCAGGGAAATGACATCACCGACCCTTTATTTCATGATTTCTTACTAATATTGTCGGAATAATAGGATAAGCATAGGCCTATCCCAATTTAAAATAGCGTAGGCTATGATATGGTTGGTTATGGCTTGCTTATTCAAGTTATTTAAAGATTCAATCGTTTTATGATCGCGAAAAGACCAGGGAACATGTTGATTTCTGTCCGGAGCCAGGGTAAATCACTATTTACCAGCTGATTTACTTGACATTATCAACCAATAGTGCATACAGTCACGGCGGTAAATGCTGGACCATGGGATTTATAAAAAAAAACATGTGCACACTGGCATACTGAACATATAAGCAATACGTTGAGCTACTCTTATAAATCACTTTTGTTTAATTTAATTTAAGGAATACTTAAAAAATATATAAATAGTCATTAAAAACACATGCGTGGTGTAGAAAATGGTTCATCCCCTGGTCCAGCATTTACCGTCGTGACTGTCACAGCAACAATGGTTTCAGACCATGCCAGTGGAAGAAGGGAAGATTACCGATTGACTTGGAGCACAAAAACACACTTGATTTGTCATTCACAGTACAGTAGCTGTCTCGTGTTGTTTTGCAAGCTGATCACTAGTTTGGCTTTTAACATATTCAGGCATTCCTGGTTAAATTATAAACTATCTCTTAATAAATACCACACAATTTTTTTATATCATTGCATACATAACCCTTCCTTCTACTCCAACCTTGTATATAAATGACTTTGCAATAGAAAGTCAATTATAATAATGGCAAACCCGATTGTCCTTGTTTGTAAAGGACCGAGAATGCAAGTTTGTACTTCGTGTACCAGGAAGTAAAAAGTGGCCAGGAGCCAGACTCTTTGCATCAAATGCCCTAGAGCATTTAATGGTATGGGGTGTGTGACGCATGTCGAGTGTGAGCATGCTGTTCAGAACGCCCAGTCATGCCCCACTCTCGCTAGGATCGTCAGGGCAGGAACTTTGGCTGGAGTCTATGTAGAGTTTTCTAACTTAGTTC
>JBAKBP010036523.1:0-18303 GCA_037953745.1 Lithodes maja | reverse complement strand
CTGCCACCATTCACGAAATCCCCGACGACTGGCCTTGACTGAGGCGTAGTATAGTGGGATTTCCTAAAAAAGGCCCTCTATAAGAATCAAGGAGCATTTTTGGGTAAAAGTTGGGAACCAGACTTTTTAGCATAATTCAGGCATGCCGAATTCGATAAACCCGGTTCCCAAGCGAAATTTTGAGTTTTGACCGTCTAATTTGCATAAACAAAATGGCCGCCAAATTGGAAATTTTTGACACTTCTTGAACAATTTTCTCCAATATCTCTCTAACTAGGCAAGCAAATATCACAAGTGAAGCATCTATACCTATGTTTTGAGGGTCAGGGAATGTCACTGAGGCATTTTTAAAGGAATCAGTAGTAAGCCTAGACTTTAATATACATATTAGCGGCTGTCATTAGAGAAAAATCAATGGTTCCCAACTTTACCCCAAGATACTCCTTAATGCTTATGCAGGCAAAACAGGGCAATATCTGTCACTCACCTGAACTATTTATTGGAGTAGACCATATTCATGCAATACAAGGAGTTTGATCATCACTCTGTTGCTGACATGCACACATTGCTGTGCATCGTAACCCGGATTTGCCGGCATTTGCACCGACGCGTCCTGCATTGTTTCTGGCAGGCACATGAAATAATTTCCAGGCAACTTTGTGGGATCGGACTCAATGACATCAGAATGGGTTGTAGTCCTGAATCGCCATGTTTCCATCCCGTGTCTGTGGGTGCAGGAAGCTCAGGAACAGCACAGTGAGCATTTCTCCAAATCATTGCTTGATAGTGTACTCGCATCAAATGGAAGCGGAGAGCATCACGTGTTGGTGGCATTGCTTCTGGTTTGGCAGTCTTTGAGAACAGTATATGCCTCGCTGCATCAACAGAGTCTGTTTTGTGCACATCATATATTCTGCAGACAAACGTTTCTGAAGATCGAATGGTCTCCTCTGTGAGTTCACCGATTCCCAAGTTTATGAGCAATTGATGGTGCTGTTTGAAGACTTTCCATGATGACCTTTTTGGTGTGATTTGCGATGTAGGAGGTGGTGTCGCACCCGGTTAATGCATGAAATGGTAAAAGAGTTGTTGTTGAATCTCTTGGTAGGTTGTTGAAAACTGCATCAATGGGTATATATCGCCTTTTCTTGGTGGTACCAGACATCATCCGGAGGTGTTCACATTGTACACGTGGGAAGTGGGAAACCAAAAGCACGAGAACATCAGTGTCCCTTGATGACACAACAACTGTATTGAACTGGCTGTGCACAGCATGTAACACCAACCTAGTGTCAGCTTCTTCATGTGTGGCTCTCAGTTGAGTCAAATCAGTGATTGTCTTTGATGACCTAACCTCAATTTCTTCTCTGAATCCCCCGGCAACTACAATCTCCTTATCATCAGGTGCCTGAGAACACAGTTCCTCAGACAGGAAATTTGCAAGATCAGCTTTATTAGCAGGGAGCGACACAAAGTTAGTCCATTTTTTTTGGAAGAGGCACATCACGTCCCTCAACAATTCGTCTGATTGGTCGATCTGCTTTCGTGCGTCGTGTCCTCGTACCACCCTTGATTGTCTCTTCTCTATATCTGTCGAACACAATGTCTACCCGTTGATAGTTAGAACCTGCCTTTAATACTGCTCTTATGTATGTGTCGGCCAAATCCCAAAGGTCATTGCATTGTCAGGCTTTCCCAGAGCAACCACCAGTGCTTGTCCATCAATGATTAGGCAGGATGATGAGTCGTGAAGTTCAATAGCTTCAGGGCAGATTATGTCTTCCGTTAACTTATCTGCCAGTATGGACTTATTTCCAGTGTGGAGTGTACCATTCATTTCAGCGAGTGATACAGGAACTGGCAGAAGCTCGTCCTTTAGGACAGCTGGCAAGTCAACTGGACGACCTGCCTCATAGGCAGTAAGAAGGCGTTGAAGCACGTTTCTATCTGCCTTCAGGATAGTTCTCTTGTCTTTCTCTTTATTGTCTTTGACCACTTCATATAGAGATGCAAACGTTTTGGCATTACTCCTGTGTAGGCGGTGCATGGATTCTGACATCTGGCTTGTCACCTTGCTCAGGTACAATCATCCTCTCCTCAACGAATGTATTCACTTTTTCTTGTCCGAGTTCTTTGGCACAAAGTAATGAGTTTTGGATTGCCTCTGTTGCTAGGTCTTTTGTGGTCAGCATCGGCTTTCTGTCCCCGCTGCCATGTTGCCATTTGAGTTGCATGGAAAGTATTTTTTCCATCAAGTGTCTCATCAAGAATGTCAATGTTATCTGCAGTGTAGTGGATAAATTAATTGGCTACAATGTTTGGTGGAATAATGGCCCCGGTTGCTTGGTCCATAGATTTCAGGGTGCTCTCAGCTAAGGAAGTGTCTACTTGCAACACCTGTTCATAGCTCAAACAGTGGCCTGCCTTGTGGAACAACTCCACCAGATCTTTTGATCGTGTGGCTTGATGTAGTGTATTGGCAAGACCAATATGTTTGGGAGTCCATTTTCTGCCGCCGCTCATACAGTAAACTAGATCCTGTGCTACACTCAGAACTCTGCCTTGGACAAGATCTTCATTTTTTTCAGAACTATCATCTTCTAGCACCTCTTGACCACCAAAGATTAGTCTCAATAGCATATACAAACTATCTGGAATGCATTGAATCGCTTCATCTTCACTTACAGAGAAACCTTTGTGACCCAGAAATTCCATCATGTCTCCACGAATTCTCAGCGCTACATGTACAAGTGATAGGAAAATGTCATCCTGAGGCACATATTGAGGCAACATTTTCTCAGTCTCCTCAATTTCTGTCATTTCCAAAACTGCAGTATGCTGATACTTTGTGGGAATCAGCATGGTTTTTCTCTCGGATGTACAAAGGAGTACAAAGGAGTACAAAGGAAATCAAGCAACAACAGATCTAGTGACCCTTCTAGGTTGCTTGTCCTCCAAAACACTGAGGATCAAGTGTCCAAACAGTGATTTAGAGTGGGTAAGGAAACATTGTAAAGGGAATTACTGCCCTGGAACTAATGTCCGTGGCAGGATTAGGAAGTTAGTAGGGGACAGATGGGTTAGTAACTGAGGGGGGGATAAAATAAAGTTATTCATTTACAAACGCAGTCAGTCGCGGGTTTGATGCGAGATATTTGTCTAGGCGGAGTTTAAATGAATCAACGGTGATGCAGTCTATAACGTTTCGGGGAAGCCCATTCCACAAGTTGACAACTCGATTGAAGAAGAAATTCTTAGATTCGTGTGAGTTAAAAGATTTACCAATAATTTTGCAACCGTTTCCCCGCGTGTAATTAGATTGGTCGATAGTGAAGTACTTACTACAGTTCATATTGTCGATGCCTTTGATGATTTTGAACATTTTTTTTTTTTTTTTTTTTTTTTTTCTATATTCCAACTACTCCCTCTCGGGCATAGGCTGAGAGCCTGTACATTCCACCGCTCAACACGGTGAAGCCCGTGAGGTCTTGTTCCAGTCTGGGGAGTGAGACATGTGAAGCATCAATCATGGCTCGAAGCAGCTCCATCTCTGAAGCGGCTGGTTGCTTCGTTCATGTGTTTCACCGTCTCACCCTCCAGACTCAGACCCTCACTCTCAGAACGCCACCTATTGAGCAGTGAACTCATTAGGCATTGTCCCCCTGTAACATATTTTGAATATGGGAATATTCATACAGTGTTATTTAATCAGGGAACAATGAGGGTATTTTTTTGGCATTTCGGTGGGCTTTGTGGTAATGCACTGATACTAGGTACAGCACAAATTCAATCCCAATAATATCTTCCCATTGACATATCGGGATTTGAACCCGGGTCCATTGGATTACCAATCCAGTGGCATGACCACTCCACCACACCTCCCCTTGAATTAAGTCACCTCTTAATCTGCGCTGGGTTAAAGGAAATAGATTTAATTCTCTAAGACGCTCTTCCTATGGTTTGTTCTTTAGGCTAGGTATCATTTTGGTAACTCTACGTTGAACTCGTTCTAGCTTGTTTATATCTTTTTGGTAATAAGGGCACCAGGATTGAACGCAGTATTCCAGAAGAGGGCGGACTAAGGAATTGTAAAGGGTTAGGATAACGTCTTTGGATTTATGCTCAAATGACCTGCCTATAAAGCCAATTATTTTGTTTGCCTTCTTAACAACTTCTGAACATTGTTGACTCGGTTTTAGGTTACTCGATATTGTTACTCCCAGATCGGTTTCTCTGTTTACATTCTTAAGCTGAGTGCCATTCATCGAATAGTTTGCTTTCTCATTTAGGTATCCGATATGTAGTACTTTACATTTATCCGCATTGAAACTCATTTGCCAAATTTGGGCCCAACATGACAATTTATCTAGATTGAGTTGCATATCGTCAACTTGTTCTTTTGAGAGTACGCTATTTGCAATTTTTGTATCGTCAGCAAATTTTGAGATTGTGCAGGTGAGACCCTCATCTATGTCGTTGATGTAAATTAGAAAGAGAATTGGTCCTAGTACCGATCCCTGGGGTACCCCGCTACTTACATTGGTCCATTTAGATGCCTTACCGTTTATGACTACTCTTTGCTTTCTGTCGCTGAGCCAATTTTCTATCCATTTCAACACACCGTCTTGTATTCCATGCGCTTTTAGTTTTAGCAGTAAACGTTTGTGGGGGAACTTTGTCAAAGGCCTTTTGAAAATCAAGGTATATATAATATCTACAGCTTTACTCTCATCGTAGAGGTTGAGGATATCGTGGAAGAAGTCTAAGAGGTTTGTTAAACAAGAACGTTTTTTACGAAAGCCGTGTTGAGTATCTTTAAGTATGTTATTTTCCTCTAAGTGATTTACGAGTCTGTCTCGTATGACCGTTTCTAGCATTTTACATACAACTGAGGTTAAGCTAATTGGACGATAGTTACTGGGTAGGGATTTGCTGCCTTTTTTGAATATCGGTGTTACGTTGGCTAGCTTCCACTGATCAGGCATAGTTCCAGACTGCAAGGATTTATTGAATAGTAATGTCAGTGGTTTGGAGAGCTCATCCTTAGCTTCCTTTAGAACTCTAGGCGAGATTGTATCAGGTCCAGGCGTTTTATTTACCTTGAGTTTATCTAAACAATTCAATACTTCTCTCTCTGTAACGGTGATATTGCTTAAAACATCTGAATTATCAATCTGAATCGGCGATGGTGTAGGGATATCACTGAGGTCTTCTGTTGTAAAAACTGATGCAAAAAAGGTATTCAGGGCATTACTCATTTGTACTTCGTCTTTGGTGTATTCTCCATTTTCATCGACTAACGGTCCAACAGTTGAAGTAACTACTTTTTTCTTTCTGATATAACTATAGAATTCTTTCGGGTTTGTTTTACTTTGATTCGCAATATGTAACTCTAAGGTCTTTTTACTTTGCTTAATTAACTTTTTGGCTTTGCGTCGTAGCTCTACAAATTTCACCCGTTCTTCGTCATTTTGTGAAGATTTTAATCTATCATTAGCAAATTTGTTAGCAAGCAGGCAGTTTGAAATATCTTTATTCCACCATTTGGGCAAATGGTGCTCCTGTCAAGAGGTTGGAAGAAGTTGAAAATGTCTCCCAGCTGTGACTGCAACTTTTCCTTGAAGGTTGTCCTTCTACTGTAGTAAGACGGTTGAATTATGGTTGACGATTCTTCAGCAAGCTCCTTATACCGTTCCCAGACATCATTCAGCAGGATAACGTGCCCTCTGTCTGCAGATTGTTGCAACTCTTTGCATAGCCATACCATCGCAAGGTCTGTATTGTCCGAGTCCAGCTTTGTTTTATTGGTAGATCTGGTGAATGCTCTTAGACACTTCAAGTGGTATTTGGCTTCAGCTGCAATTAAGTCAATCACTCCAGCCAATCGAAGGCCAATTTTGTAGTCGAGAGGGGAAGCTTCAATTATCTGATCACTCATTTGTTTTGTCATTACTGAGATCAACCGTGCCTTCAAAACAACAGTTTGACAGAAAATGCATAAGTTCCAGTTTACTGGTTCCACGTGCCTTCGCAATGAACATCTGTTACCACTGCTGCTGCAACTTGCTTCTTGTTTTGAATCCACTGCCTGCATCTTCCGTAAACGTTCAAGTTTACTTTTGTCCGTGAAGTGGGCATAGCACATTTTGTGCCACACAAGAGTTTCGGCTTCAGCAGAATCCAAGACATTCTCAAGACGGTCAATCACATCGATATTCTTAGTGTCTCTAAGCTTTCTTCTGGTACTGGCAGCATCCCTGACTTTTGCGAGTCCATGGTCACTTGCATTACTAGGAATAACACTGGCTGTGTGAGTTTGGCAGAAGATGCACAAGCTGTAATCTACAGGTGAAGGCCTCTTCAAAGTAACTACTGGATCCATTGTAGTCTGCAAATAAAAGAAACAATTAGTATTAGTATTAGCATTAGATATTGGATAAGTTGATTTTTCTATAATTGCAGCCACTAATTTGCACATTTACGTGAAGGCGTATCACTAATCACTTTAAAGATGCCTTAATCACATTCTCTGACCCTCAAAACATAAGTATAGACACTTTATTTGTCATTTTTGCTTGCCTAGTTAGAGAGATATTGGAGAAAATGGTTCATGAAGTGTCAAAAATTTCCAATTTGGCGGCCATTTTGTTTATGCAAATTAGATGGTCAAAAACTCAAAAATTTCGCTTGGGAACCGGGTTTATCGAATTCAGCATACCTGAAATATGCTAAAAAGTCTGGTTCCCAACTTTTACCTAAAAATGCTCCTAACATTCACATTTTTCAGAAACCCCACTACTCTAGCGGGCCACCAAGACTCCCACGACCTCCCTCAATACCCCTCCCCAGCACCCCCCGCCGACCCTCAGACCTCCATCTCCCAGTCCTCTCGCCGATTACGAGATGTATTTTTAGTCACACCCCCAACACCTTTCCAGGTTGCGGGGTTCCAGTCGTTGATCCATGAACCACCCATATACCACAAGTTGAAGCTCGATGGGTTACCAGTTCGCCTGCTCGTATATACAGGCGCCGTACGTTCTTCCCTTCGCACTCATTTTTACAAGCGATTATGCCACAAATTTGGCCCAATACAACCGTCATCACTGACGCTCATCGGTGCCGGAAATACACCGTTACAAATACGGGGGGGGGGGGGGGGGGGGGGAAACTTACCCCGTCACCATTACACTTCTCCACGGTTTCGTTATGTTAGACGCGAATGCCGACACATACAACGGGTACCTTGGGTTAGATCTACTACAAATATTGAATGCGCAAATTCATTGCAAACATCGACGCTTACAATTCGAAGCCCAACCTCAGATACCACACCTCATTGCCCATGCCACCAAGGACGACGCCATATCAATTCACCCACATCATCAAGCTTGGATACCTATTAACCGCCCCGTCAATGTGCCCCTAGTGTTCTCCCCTGCCTCTCACATTTCACCAAACTGCTTAACCTCCCCCGCTTTTGTGTCCCCGTCCATGAACTTTCTAACATTTGCAAACATTTCCAACCACCCCATCAGCCTCCTGAAGGGCCTGTTGATGGGAGAGCTGGAAACGTTTTACGATGTGATCTTCCCTACTACATCCTCCCAGAAACCCCCGCCTTACCATCAATACCACACTATCTTTCCCGCCATCACCAACAAGCCTCACAATAGGTATTGCTATCCTTTCAGGATATATTTTCACAAACCCCAGACGACATTGGCCAAACTAAGGTCTTCAACCACCCCATACACACTACAGGTCCCGCCATCAGGCAGTCCCTACAGCGGAAGAACCCAATTCAGCGCCGCGAAGAAGAAAGAAAAGTCAGAGAAATGTTAGATGCGGGACTAGTAAAACCCTCCACCAGCCCTTGGTCTTCACCTGTCGTGCTAGTAAAGAAAAAGGACGGCTCCCTGTAGTTCTGCATCGATTAGTTCCAGTTGAATGACATAACAGTTGAAGACGCTACGCCCCTGCCTCACATAGAAGACTCCCTTGATTATTTTTTTTTTTTTTTTTTTTTTTTTTCTATATTCCAACTTACTTCCTCTCGGGCATAGGCTGAGAGCCTTAACATTCACCGCTTTACAATGAACAGTGAAGCCCGTGAGGTCTTGTTCCAGTCTAGGGAGTGAGACATGTGAAGCGCGTAGAGTACAACGAGCACCTGCCATCTTGCCTTCACATGAGGCACGGTGCTCACTCATGGCCCGAAACGACCCCATCTCTGAAGCCATCTCGTTCCCGTGCTTCACTGTCTCATCCCCTACACTCGGACTCTCACACTTACACACACACAACGCCACCTGTTGAGCAGATAACTCACCAGGCATTTACACGGAAGACGCAATTTTTCTACCTTCGACTTGCAAGCCGGGTACTGGGAGGTACCTGTACACCCTGACCACACACAAAATATTGCTTTCTTTACGAGCAGCGGCAGGCACTATGAACTCAACGTACTATCCTTCGGCCTATGTAATGGCCCCGCTATTTTTTCCAAATTAATTGATTCCGTCCTTCAAGGTCTCACCTGGGAAACCTGCCTAGCGTATCTAGACGACGCTATCGTTTTCGCCAGCTCATATGAAGAACACCTCACCCGCCTCAAAGGATGTTTTTATGCAGATATGACAAGCCGGGCTAAACTTAAAACCTTCAAATGTACCCTGGCATGAGACACCATCCCTTACTTAGGACACATAATCTCAAAACAAGGCATTTCACCCGACCCGGACAGACTCACAGCGATCCGAGAAATTGAACCACCGTAATCAGTTAAGGGCGTACAATCGTTCCTTGGTTTAGCTTCCTACTACCAGCTTTTCGTTAAAGGCTTCGCGTCCATTGCTAAACCCTTACATGAGCTGACACATAAAGACAAGCAATTAGTATGGACAGGGGCCCCCCTGGAAGCGTTCAGCACTCTCAAAGACGCCCTTACTTCAGCACCGATAGTAGCTTTTCCAGATTACAGTCAACCATTCCGCTTATACACCGACGTGTTTTTAACAGGGATCGGTGCCGTACTAGCTCAAACCACGGATAATAAAGAAAACATTGTAGCATGCACCAACCACACACTGACCCAAGCAGAAACCAACTATGCCGCAACAAAAAGAGATCGCTTAGGGCTAGTATGGGCCCTGCAATATTTCCGGTCATACCTCATGGGTGCCAAGATCACCATCATTATTATGAACCATCATGCTTTACAATGGCTCCAGACGTCTCAAACCACGAATGTATTAATAATAAGGTGGCGACAAACAGTAGAAGAGTTTAATTTCAAAATCACTTATTGGCCAAGGAAACTGCACACGAATGCCGACGCGTTATCTCGCCTACCTACTACCTCTCCTTGCCCCAGGCCACACCATATCTCACCCCCACCCGCCGTGCCTGTCATATCTATAACCAACGTTTCCACGTGGGACATAGACAACAAGCCTGACTGGCTACAGCCAGACGAGGCTCTTATACTAATAGGAGATTCTTTCTTTACTGATTCCAGCCACATCGTATTAAGCCCTGATGAGGCCAAACAAACACTCGCACTCTTTCACTACAGTAACGGTATCCACTTGGGTTATGCCAAACTCTTGCAAGCATTCAAAACAACTCACTGGACCCCCCACCCTAACCACCTTGCCAAAACAACCGTAGAATGCTGCCTTGCCTGCCCCGGCAGTATAGACACATCACAAACCTCAGGCCCTTCCGGCACCATCACCGCCACCTTGCCCTGGCATCTCCTATCCCTTGACACAGTAGGCTCCTTCCCCGTATTTAACTCATTTCGTTTTATCCTAACGTTTGTAGATACATATTCAAGATTCCTCATCGCGATCACCGTCAAAGATCATAGTGCGTAAACAGTTTCCGATGCCATGCTGAACCATGTTTTCCCCAATTTCGGCCTACCGCTGGCCCTACACACAAACAACGCACCAGAACTTTCTGGCCAGATCTGGGCAGCCTTGTAAAAAATTATGAGGTACTCCATTTCACATTCGTTCACATACTGGCCTAAGGGCAACGCCGTCTGCAAAAGAAGCCGCAAGAGCATCAACAACCAGATACGCACAAGACTCCTCACCAACCAGTCAAAAGACTGGCCTAGTCAACTGAGAATGATCCAGTCGGGGATTAAATTCCACCCCAAAAGGAAGACGGCATATCCCCGCACGAAAAAATATTCGGGGTTGCGGATGTTTTACTCCACCTTTGCCACTTGATCCAACCCCCAAACCCCCACCGCGGATGCTCACCCCACTGTCACACACAGGAAAGCTAGATTGAATCAGTTACAAGCTTGCCAAGACCTATCATGGGACAAACAAAAATGCGAGAAACATCAAGATTGGTGACAACGTCATGGTTGCAAATCTACCTCGTCAAAATAAGCTTCAACCCAATTTCATTGGTATGTTGACAAGAAGCGAAATCCCAAATGCATAATTATCAAGTAGTCATCAACTCCCACGGAGAGACAAGAAGATTTCGGAATCGCCATGTTAGAAAGGTACACATTAGCAAACAGACACAACAGCCAACCCCCTAACCACCCCTACAACCCACATTTAACCCGGCTGGCCTGCCCGCGCCACCCCCTCCCTCACACACCTACCCCACCCCTCCCGACCAATTTCCACCTTACCCACACCAATTCCAATTCCCACCCCAACCCCTAAATTCCCCACCTCACCCCAGACATTCACCACCAGTACAACTTCCGACCTCTCCACCCCCCCCCCCCATTCATTTACCTCCATGTGCACAAGCCCACATGCCACAGCACAACCCACCATCACCCGCCATACCTCAAACACCCCCACTCTCCCACACTAAATTACCACCTCCTTCTCTTCCACACCCTCTCCCTCCTACCCACAGTCAACCCCACGCATCCCAACCCCAAACCCCCTCACTTTCTGCCTTCCACCCCTTCACTCGCCACAACCCCAATCTTCATTGTTACGACCGGCACTACGAAATAAACAAGGGCACTTAATAATGGACTAGATGATAGGCTAAATCTGCAAATAACCTCATTGTTCCCTGATTAAATAACACTGTATGAATATTCCCATATTCAAAATATGCTATAGGGGTGCAATGCCTGGTGAGTTATCTGCTCAACAGGTGGCGTTGTGTGTGTGTAAGTGTGAGAGTCCGAGTGTAGGGGTGAGACAGTGAAGCACGGGAACGAGGTGGCTTCAGAGATGGGGTCGTTTCGGGCCATGAGTGAGCACCGTGCCTCATGTGAAGGCAAGATGGCAGGTGCTCGTTGTACTCTACGTGCTTCACATGTCTCACTCCCTAGACTGGAACAAGACCTCACGGGCTTCACTGTTCATTGTAAAGCGGTGAATGTTAAGGCTCTCAGCCTATGCCCGAGAGGAAGTAAGTTGGAAAAAAAAAAAAAAAAAAAAAGGTACGCTAATTCCAAACCCTCGAACAATTACGTCGGTGAACAAAACACTTAAAATCCTCCAGAGTTAATCTACTGGATAACGGGGTATCAATTAACTGGGTTTTAGTGCACTTCTACAAAGGCTTTCCGGTGACGGCAAAGCCAACTCACAACAGGAGTACTTACGTTACGAAAATGCTCTTAAGTAATAACAATGCTTGAATAAACTATCATAAGATTTAATAAAGGAATATATTGTGACGCACCCAGTGCGTGGCAACGTAACCTGATTGTACTCCTTGGTACTCCACTGTACCGCCACGGTACCGCGCTGTACCGTGCTGGCTGCTTATATTGAGTGTGACAACGTATAACTATGTTCTTTGTATCTCTGCAAAGGTCTCGTCATTTGCTAACCAGTGGTGGGTTTTGTTTTAAGCCATGTCGAGACCTTCCATTTAATATGTAGTATCAATAGAGAAGTTGATAGATAAGACAGTGGGAATTCAGAGAGAGAGAGTGAGTTAGACTTCAGAGCGAGAGGGTAGCAATGCGCCTCGCTGCCGGGGGGGTGGTTGCCAGATGTATGGACCGGTTGGCAGCCCTGCGCTTATAGCTAGGTGCGACAGGGTTGGTAGTACATTGCCGCCTGCATATGCTGCCTGGGCTGCCCATGTTGTCGTACTGCACATTGCATGGAGGCTCGCTGTGTGTTCCATGATCAGGTTGCCTAGAACCTTTGAGATTCTAACATCCCTTGCCCTCTCTCCCAATTTCTCACGGTTGCACTCTTTCTCTCTGACGACATTACTCTCATTTCATTCTTCTCTCTATTTAAATGCATAACCTTCCCTTGAGGTCCTAAAGGAGTTTCAGCACTCACCTCTCGTATTACTCTTAGGACAAGCATATATTTACATGTATTAGATTTAAGGGGTTAATGTGAACAGCGATCTTCTTGATGAGGATAGTTGGTGAACGTTCTACATGTTCACGAGTTATATGCCCAGCTCATCATCCAATTTGTGACTAGACTAGTGCCATGTGTAAGAGCCCGACCATGCCCAGGAGTTGTCTGTAGAGGGGCGAGGACTTAGCCTTGATTTGCCTACCGAGCCAGGAGCGAGTGCAGTACCAGAGACTACAGCTCGCTCGTAGTGCCGGTATAGTAGAGTAACGTAATTTATCTGTCCTTGTGTTCTCTGCAGTCTTTTCCTGGGTTCTCGCTTTCGGTGCTGGGACTCGTTGTTCCTGTGACTTGGCCTGCTAGCTAGAACACATGGGGATGATGAGTGGGTTATATCTTTATTTTACTATGCATTGCAGCTCTCTTTAAGTTTATGTATGTAACACTTTACAATACACATTACTCACACACTAGACAACACTATTAATACTTTCATGTATCAATTAACTGCACTGTCGTTTTGCTGCTGTTTCCGGAGTTCTATTGCGTAGGGCGCATACGGACTCAGAGGGGAGACAGAGTGAGAGAAGCGAAGTAGCCTATGCGGTAGTAGGCTACCGGCGCAGTACTGTTGCCTGCAACCTTTTAGTTATTCCAAGTATAGATTCATTATTACAATAAGTGACTACTATTTATGTTCCTTCCATGTGTATTATTAGGTATCTACTGGATCATGAACATCTTGTATGCTACATGCTAGTGCATGTTAGTAGGGGACAGTTATTCTAGTGCACGCGCTTTCAAGTAGGCGTGTACATTTGTCATTTAGCATTTCACTGTCATACCTTTAGCCTGCTTCTATTCTACATTATTAGAGGCTTAATATTAACGTAGTTTCTTGAGTATTGCATTTCTTTAGTAATAACGTAACCTATAAATGTCTGAGGGAGTTTAGCCTCATAGCCTACCCCTGTTGTACACTTTCGCCGAGTTAAGGTACCTCGTTACCATAGACGATAACTCTGTAGGGCGTTGGTGCTTTTGTTGTCTGGAGCATATAGTATTTGGGACTGGAATCGAGCGTGTCGTTGTCACATAAGCCATTTCTGTCCTACGATCAAGAATCCCGAATATGTATTGCCGATCCAGCCGTAACAAAATGGCGACCTTGCACAAGATTCAGTAGTATCCTATCACATGTTTTTTGGAGAACTATTCTATGCTACCTAGTAGAGCTGGCTAGAATTTTCTTGCATATTGGAGGAATTTTTATTGTGTCATTATTGTATTGGTGGACTTGCAGATTGTTTCGTTGGGGGTGTCTAGAGTAGAGTCATTCAAGCATCTTTAACATTTTGTGAGTCGAGACTGCAATTAGTAATAAGCACTTCTTTTTTTTTATGAACAGCAATTGTATAACCAGCACTATGTCTAATGACTCATCATTTACGGGGGAGGAAAACACGGTACAGCCTAGTAACCAGCAAGTACAACAGATGTTTAGGGAGGGGAGTGTTATAAGTGGAGAGAGGGATGCCCGGGCATTTTTGCAGACACCTTTGACCGAACAGCGCCTGCAGGCTATTGATTGTTACGGTCTTCGCTGTTTAGCCACGGTTTTGGGGCGGGACTGTCCTGACAGTTGGCCCAAGAAGAATTTGGTGGCATGTTTGTTGGGTGATGGCGATGGGGCGGTGGGTGGAGTGGGGTCTTGGGGGGTTCCCTCCAAGCCTCCATTCCACTCTACCCCTGAGCTGGGCCCTCAGCCAGCGAGTCTTAGCACGATGCAGCAGGAGGGTTCTCAAGGGCAAGCTGGCTTACCCGTAAACACGTCTCGGTGTGGATCCCCCATTTTGTGCTCTCCCCCCCCAGGCCTGTCTCCTGAGATGTTATTTCAGCTAGAACTAGCTAAGTTTAAGCTGCAGGAGACTCAGATACAACAGGCTAGTATAGAACGCATAGAGGTTGCTAGAATCCAAGCCAATCAGGATGCAACCAGGTACCAGGCTGAAATGGATGTCGAGAAGTCTAGAGTAGAGACCACGGGGTGTCATCTCGGTGGTGGGCACCGGGTTACAGACTCACTTTCGCATTTAATTAAGTTAGTACCCGCATTTGATGAGACAGCAGTGACTGAGTTTTTTGCTCGTTTCGAAAAGAAGTGTCGTGAGTATGACTGGCCGGAGGTTAAATGGGCAGCATTAGTTTCATCACGTCTAGTGGGTAAGGGGTTGAAAGCCTACGATGCACTGTCACTGGACGAGAGTGTAGTGTATGGACTGGTGAAGGAGGCTGTGCTCCGGGCCTACGAACTGCAACCCGAAACTTATAGATTGAAGTTCCGTGGCGTGAATAAGAAGAGCGACGTCAGTTTTATGGAGCACGCACGGGACTTAACAGATGCATGTAATAACTGGTTTCGGTCCGAGCACGCAGAGTCGGCTGAGGAAATTAAGCAACTTTTCTATCTGGAACAGTTTTACAAATGTACTGGAACAGATCTAACGCTGAACATTAAGGAAAAATGTCCCAAGACAGTAGAGGAGGCTGCCAAGATGGCAGACCTCAGATTATCATTGATTCGTGGTTGCGGTGCCGCTCAGAGGGCTGAGTCAGGGCAGAAGGGGCGCTATACCCCACCCACCAGAGTTTTCGATAATAACAAATCCTATGACACACATAACCACACTAAATGCATTGCACCTAATAACACCTACAAACACAAGCCTCTCCCGTTTACTAAAGGTCAGGCCCCTTCTTCGCCCGCACAAGGGAAGAAGCCCATTGGGGATGTGAAATGTTACAAATGTCAGAAGCTAGGCCATTATTCACATGAGTGCCCTAGTAACACTCCCGCTAAGCCGGTGTCATTGGTTCACAGTATCGGTGTGTCTCTGAAGGCTGCAGCAACTGCCCGGGGTAGGTTGTCAGCAGCTGAGGCACACGCGGTAAAGAAGCGTACGGAAGGCTCGACACCTGTCCGGGACACTTTCTGTAGCCATCGGGGGCACGGGTTTGTGAGCTGGGGGAGTGAACTACGGAGGGTTGACTTGCTGAGGGATACGGGGGCTTCGCAAACTTTGTTGAGGAACTTCACAGGGAAACCGATAAATGCGGCCAGAGTTGTTGTGGTGCAGGGTATAAATGCTACGAGGTCATACCCACTTGTGAGGTTGGAGTTGAGAGTGGGAGAGGTGTGCAGGGAGCTGGATGTAGGGATCGTTGAGTGTTTGCCAGTTGAGGGCGTCGACCTTCTTCTCGGCAACGACTTTGCGGTGCCCACTTCCGGGACTCCACCCTTAGTCGTTGCCGAGAGGGCGGCCGACGTGGATGGTGAGAATCGGGAATGGGTTGGGAGGTGCCAACAGGATGAGATGGCCTGTGTGGTAACCCGATCTCGCTCTGCGGCTCCTGCACAGCCTAGCACTCAACCTCGGGGACAGTGGAGGAAGGATCAGGAGAAGGTTGCTAAGGGCAGGAAAAGGGACATTGATTCTGCTGCACTTCTCGGTGATTCGGTACTTGGACCTATAATAAACACGGGAGTTGACTCTGGCCCAGATATGGTGTGTAACAAGGCAGAGTTGGGTAAGACTTCGCGTGAGGCAAGAGCTGTAGCGAGAGCCACTAAGGCAGTAGAGCCTACTAGCCGGGGTAATGTCTTATTACAAAACCATCTTGATGCATTGACGCCCAGGGACATTAGTGAGCAGCAGCTGCAAGACGCTAGCCTAGCTCGTTATAGCAATGGTGCCATAGAGTTGGAGGAAGATGGGGATGCGAAGCCGGGAGATTTCTTTAGGCTCAACAGGATATTGTACCGCAGATTTCTAGACCCCAAATCGAAGTGGGAGGGCGGTGCGAGGGTAGTAGACCAGGTGGTTGTTCCAAATAAGTATAGAGAGTCCTTATTGTGTCTGGCGCATGATGTGCCGGTGGCGGGTCATTTGGGGGTAACAAAAACATTGGCGGCATTGGGCAGGGTTTTCTGGTGGCCTGGGGTCAAGGCTGATGTCTGTGCATGTGTGGCTGGGTGTGCGACCTGCCAGACAACGGGGAAGCCTAACCAGACAATCCCGAAGGCACCTTTGTTTCCCATACCTGTCACCGGGCCTCCGTTCAGCAAAGTTGTAGTAGATTTGGTTGGCCCTTTCCCGCCTACTAGTAGTGGCAATAAATTCCTGTTGACAATCATGGATGTGGCTACGAGATACCCGGACGCATACCCCATGAGAAACGGCTCGGCAAAGGCAGTTGTTAAAAACTTATTATTGTTCTGTTCCCGTTATGGATTTCCACGTGAGGTGCAGTCAGACCAGGGGAGCAATTTTACATCCAAATTGTTCAAGCAAACCCTTCAGTTGCACGGTATATGTTCTGTAGTGTCGTCAGCCTACCATCCCGAGAGTCAGGGAGTCTTGGAGCGGTGGCACTCGACCCTGAAGAGTATGCTACGCTGTTACTGTGCAGAACATGACACTGATTGGGATTTGGGTCTGCCGTATGTTCTGTTCGCTGCACGTGAAGTCCCAGGAGAGAGCCTGGGGTTCAGTCCAAATCAACTAGTCTTTGGCCATAATGTGAGAGGACCTTTAAGTATGGTGAAAGAGATCTGGGAGGGCGAAGAGAAGCCGGGGTCTGTACTTAAATATATCCTTGAGAGCCGGGAGAGACTTATAGGTTGCATGGCAGCGGCAGGTAATAACTTGGTTAATGCACAGGCGGTCATGAAGCACCAGTATGACGCCAAGGTGAAGCTTCGGGAGTTTTCGGTGGGTCAGGAGGTAATGTTGCTTTTACCTTTGCCTGGACACCCCCTTTCTGCCAAGTTTATTGGGCCGTATGTGGTGGCTAAGAAACTGTCCGACCTTGATTATCTCGTTGCAACACCTGACCGTAGAAAAAAACATCAGTTATGTCATGTTAACCTCATGAAAGAGTATGTGAGACGCCCCTCAGAGCCTCTCACTGTCCCTGTGCTGGCCTGCAGCGGCCAGGGTGGAGAAGGAGGTGGGGACAGTCATGCTGCTGAGGAGGATAGCTGGGACTGTGTCATTTCCGCGGAACAGTGGGCGGGGAATACTGAACAAGAGGCTAGGCAAGCTGTAAGTCACCTGCCTGAGCACCAGGGTGCTGCTGTCCTAGGCCTGTTCAGGTCATACCCCTCTGTTTTCGCCGAACACCCAGGTCTCACTACTCAGGTAACGCACGACGTGGACGTCGGTGATAATGTGCCCTTCAAGTCAGTGCCCTACCGTGTGCCCCCGGTAAAGTTGCCAGCTTTACGGGAGGAGTTAAAGTACATGGTTGAGAGAGGGATGATCACTGAAGGTTATGTGAAGTGGACATCACCCGTCACGTTGCAGCCAAAACCTGACGGCAAGGTGCGGTTCTGCATAGATTTTCGTAGGCTAAATGGCTTGACCACTACCAACCCTTACCCTTTGCCTCGAGTTGACGACAGCGTGGACAAGATAGGGAATGCAAAGTACCTTACTAAAATTGATCTTGTAAAAGGCTACTGGCAAGTACCCCTGTCGGACTGAGCTAAGCAAGTTTGTGGTTTTGTGGTAGATGGCAAGACCTACCAATGTAACGTAATGCCTTATGGGCTTAAGAACGCACCTGCCACGTTTCAGAACCTGATGAACGATATTTGTGACGAAATCCCTAACTGCACGGTCTACCTTGATGACGTGATAGTGTATGATGACAATTTTGATAATCACCTAAGGCACTTAGAGACCCTGTTTGGGAAGTTGCACGATGCTGGGCTGGTGGTGAACCTGAGGAAGTGCGAGTTTGTAAAGGCTACTGTGCAGTATCTTGGCTTCGTGGTCGGGTTAGGCCGGGTGTGCCCCCCCCTGAGCAAGATACAGGCTATCAATATGTTTCCCAGGCCCACCACTAAGCGCCAGGTCATGCGGTTCCTAGGTATGATAGGCTATTATAGGCGCTTCATCCGGGGATACTC
>JBAKBP010036522.1:0-18305 GCA_037953745.1 Lithodes maja | reverse complement strand
GTATGATGGCTCCCCTGGAGCATTGCCCTTCTGATACACTGCAGTGATTGTCCCATGTGTGGTGTCTTTCCCATCAGCTGTGTCCTCGGCGAAGTCTATATTGTCAACTGCAAAGAACACAAAGGTTCCTTTCTTGAGGAAGGGTGGGACATACAAGCCATCGAACTGTCTTGTGTCTTCCACAACAACATTAGCTATACAGTAGCGGTTTCCAAGAGCATTGTCCGACTGTATGGTACACAATAGTTCTGTGAATGAAGGAAGTCTGTTAGTTCCTTGTTCCTGGTGTCATGATGAACAGTAAGTGCCATACCCAGAACTTGTGAATTTTCTTGAGCATGTTATGTCCGGAAGGTATCTGTTTCCTGCTTGGGTTGGTGTTGCATCTGCCTTTTGGTTGTGAAAGCATACATAATGTTCTGACTTAATGTCAATGCTGATTGTTCCACTGTCCTGTGCCTCATCTCTGTTTGCAACTATACTTCGAGTCCTACCAATATAAGGCTGTACAACTCTGATGGAACGTCTTCTACCGTGCTTTTTTTTTTTTTTTTTTTTTTTCTATGTGATTGAGGGAGGCAAAAGGCATAACTGCCTATAGCGAGTGCCTCCCCCATAGTTGAAAGAGTGACAGGGCCAAAATCAAGGGACGTTCGAGCCAAAATGCCTGGACACACGGAGTTTGAAGCAATTTAAGTCATAGGAAGAGGGAAAGACTGATTCTGGGAGAGAGTTCCAGAGCTCAGATGTTGAGTAGAAGAAAGTTTGAGAGTAACGTTTCACTCTTGGGTTGGAGAGTTGCACAGAGTAGGGGTGGGATTGAGTTGCAAGACGGGTACCACGTGCCCTACGTAAAGGAGGTGGTATGCACTGGGATAGCTCTGAGGAACACTGATTATTATAGTAGCGATAGAATAGCGAGAGAGATGCAACATTGCGGCGGAGACAGAGAGATTGCAGAGAGTTGGTGAGTGGACGGGAGTTAATGATCCGAAAGGCCTTCCTTTCAACTTTGTCTAGGAGAGCGGTGTGAGAGGAACCTCCCCACACATGTGAACAATATTCAATACAAGGGCGCACTATGCCCCTGTACAGAGCAAGAAGCTGTGCAGGGGAAAAGAACCCCCTAAGGCGGTTGAGCACACCCAGCTTCTGGGAGGCTGCCTTAGCAAGACTGGTAATATGGTCCTTCCAAATGAGAGCAGAAGAAAAAGAGACACCAAGAATATTGAGAGAAGATGAAGGGTTGATTTTTGTATTGTTGAAGAATAAGGGATAGTCCGCTGGGAGATCCTGACGGGTAGATAGATGGAGAAATTGGGTTTTGGAAGCATTAAAGTTAACAAGATTTTCTCTGCCCCAATTGGAAATAGTATTTAGATCAGAATTTAAGAGTTCTATGGCTTCATTACGTTTGTCGTTGAGGGATTGCTGGCTGGGGCGTTCTGAAAAACTAATGGAGTAGTGTAAGGTTGAGTCGTCTGCGTATGAATGGATGGGAATTAAGGTACAGTTAAGGAGATCATTTATAAAAATTAGAAAGAGAATAGGAGATAGGACAGAGCCCTGAGGAACACCGGAGTTTATAGGGTGAGGAAGTGAACAATGGCCGTCCACAACCGCAGCTATGGAACGGCCGGAAAGGAAATTAGAGACAAAGGCACAGATGGAGGGATAGAAACCGAAAGAGGGTAGTTTAGAAATTAAAGATTTATGCCAGACTCTATCGAAGGCTTTCGATATGTCTAATGCAATAGAAAAAGTCTCACCGAAGTCCCGAAAGGAGGATGACCAAGAGTTAGTAAGATATGAAAGAAAATCACCAGTAGAGCGACCCTTAAGGAAGCCATACTGGCGATCTGAGAGCAGATTATGAGAAGAGAAATGCTTAAGAAATTTGGAAGCAAGAATAGTTTCAAAAACTTTAGAAAGACAAGAGATAAGAGCAATTGGACGATAGTTGGAGGGTTGAGAGCGGTCACCCTTCTTTGGGACAGGTTGAATGTGAGCAAACTTCCAGCATGAAGGGAAGACGTTAGAGGATAGACAGAGACGAAAGAGTTTGCCTAGGCAGGGAGTCAGCACGGAAGCACAGTTTTTGAGAACAACAGGAGGAACACCGTCCGGACCGTACGCCTTATTAGTGTTAAGCCCAGAGAGGGTAGAAAGTACATCTTTAGAAGAGATTAGGATATTAGGCATAAGTAAGAGAGAGGAGGGCGGAGAGGGAGGAATAGCACCGGAATCATCCAAGGTGGAGCTTAATATGGTAACTGAGTCTGATCTTTTCTTATCAGTGAAGTTCGCAATACTTCTGCGTAATGGCTTAGCTGTCTTGTATAACATCCTTGTATTGTCCATTTCACTCTCATGGTCTAGTATCATAGATTTGTGGTCCATTTCTTCTTCACAGGCTTCAGGGCAGTAAAGAACATAGGGCTGCCAATCACCCGTTAGAATAATTAGGAGTCTAGCTATGCTATAATTATATTTCTTGTGTCTGGAAACATGGAATAGGCATATCGAATGAAGAGCTATAGATAGGAAGATGTGATCGGAATATTTGTTGTATCACTCAGTGGCATAAATACACAACTGGTATCACTGAACTCTGGAAAGATAAAAAGTCCTAAAAGTGAAGTAAGTGTTAGGATTAGAAGTGTAATGATGCCACCAGTGGTTTTCCTGACCCAGAAAACATAGGAGTAGCCTATTTAATTATGTTTCTATGTTGCATAGAAAGCGAGATAGCGCAAATTATGTTTTTTATGGCGGCAATTTTTGAAAATCCAATATGGCGGCCATGCAGGTGACTACGCAAATGCCAACATTGATTATCGGATTCCCCATGCTCTGAAAATTCCAAAAATTTAAAGTTTTGCTATTCTCCAAAATCTTTGAACGAAAATACATGGTGACCCTGACTATAGAGGTATATTGTCAAATGTCTGTCTGACCACTAAGTCACCAGACTGCTGTGTACCTATATGTGAAGCACTCTGCGTACCTACATCTTACACTAAACTCTAGCTAGCTATTCCCCACACACACCGAGTCTATCAAGGAGTTATATTTATCCTCATTCTCGTCTCTCAGTGTGTGTTTTATAATGTGTAATTGTGTATGTCCTACATATCTGTATTTGTATTAAAGCCTTATGTCTTATGCTTGTCAATGTAAATATCCATATTAATATTGTGCTTTGTCTCAGTAAACTATTATAAACTTGTACACCCACTATTGTATCTTTCAACACATCCCCCTCGTTACATCGGGACCCCGCAACACACGGTGTAGTTTATGCAACTCTTTCCAATAGATTGGTATCTCACTGGTGGCAGCGATGTTCTGCGAGGCTGGAAGTAGTTGTAGAGCTCTTCAAAAGGGGTAGTAGATTTTGCCAATAAAGTAAAGCTAAGTAAAGTAAACATTATGGGGGAAGGCTCCAACCCTCCCATCAAGGCTTTCTCTCCCGACACGATGAGCGTTAATAAATACCTGGAGATGATAATACCCACCATCACCATGAGCTACCCTGCTGAAAAATGCACAACCAGCTTCCTGGCGATTATTGGGTTCCAGATTTACGCCAAACTCTCGGGAATGGTCACCACTGCGATGCCCTGGGCCAAAGTAAATACATTTATCATTACAACGCTCCAGCCCTCACTAGGTCACGTCCCCGCGCTTAACAAATTGCACACCATAACATATAATGGGGATTTTGACAACACTTTGCCTCAGCTCCATCAGCATGCCCAGGTTGTGTATCCAGAAGCTGATACCGAGCAAATCAACAGTAATTTTGTATAGCCTCACTCAGATTTTAGCCGACAACGTAAGGCAGTACTTCACTATCCACGAAACCACCACACTCGTTCACGATTTTGTCACCATTAGAAAATTGCTCACCATCCCCCCTAGCTCTAGTAATCAAGTCTGCACCCTCAGTCGCACCCCCACTCACCCTCAGCTTTCTGCACCTACCCCCATCACTCAGACATACCAACCTCAGCAGTACCAAACTCAGCCTTCCACACCTACACCTGTCACTCAGACATACCAACCTCAGCAACCTCAAGCCAACCCTCAGTACGACTTTCCTCAGCATCCTCCCAGCCACTCCCCGTATAACACCCAACTTACCCACCATCTGATTCATACGAGTTGAATTTTTAGCCCCCAACATCCTAACAGGTTGCGAGGGTCCAAAACATGTTGCACCAACCTCCTTTCTATCACAAATTGAAGTTGAATGGGTTATCCGTCCACCTATTAGTAGACACGGGTGCCGGCGGTCATGTTTACACATACCGTTTTACAACCGTTTGCGCCACAAATTCGGGCCACTTAAACCATCATCAGTCAAATTTGTTAGCCCCAGGAACACCCCTTTACGGTTACAGGGCGAAACTTATCCTGTAACTATCTCTTCCCCCCATGGGCCCACGGTCGACCATAAATTTGTGGTGATAGATTCGTACGACGACGCTTACAACGGTTGCCTGGGGTTAGACCTGTTGCAAGCCTTGAACACGCAAATAGATTGCAAAAACAGACGCTTACACGCCGACACTCAATAACCGCCCCCCACATCATTGCTCAGGCCACTACCACCGCCGCCATATCCAAACCCCCCCCACCACTAAGATTGGGTCCCCATCCACCAATATTCACCCATGCCCCTCTTGTTTTCACCCGCTTCTCATGTCACCCCCCATTTATTAACCTCACCCACTATGCTACCCCCATCGCATTACTACTTCAAAGTCGCCATTATCTCCGACCACCCCATCAGTGTACCCAAGGGCTTGTTAATCTGGGAGCTAGAAACTTTTGACGAAGTGCATCCCCAAAGCCACACCCCCACCTCCCCTCGATTCTTGCCTCAAATACCCCAGCACCAGAACACCAAATACCCCAGCACCAAAACACCAGAAACAATCATTGCACGCCCTATTACTAACATTTCAGGACATATTGTTGCAGTCCCCTGAAGATATAGGCCACACCACCAAAATGCTATCCCACCCAATTCACAATGCCGGGAGGACGATAAACAAGTCCGAGAAATGCTCGACGCTGGGTTTTGTTTACCCCTCAACTAGGCCATGGTCTTCCCCCATAGTTTTAGTATATAAGAAAGATGGCTTCTTACATTTTTGCGTCAACTACCGCCAACTTAACGACGTCACCATCAAAGATGCAACCCCCTTGCCACGCATTTACGATTCCCTTGACTCACTACACGGTGCCATCATTTTGTCCACGCTAGACTAATAGGCCGGGTATTGGCAGGTCCCTGTGCAACCCAAGCATAAACAAAAAACTGCATTCTCTACGAGCAGCGGCTGCCATTGTTAATTTAACGGCCCACCGTTCGGCCTCTGCAACGGCCCCGCCAGTTGATGGACTCCGTCCTCCAAGGCCTCACCTGGATGATGTAATATCATTTGCTATTTCCTGGGACGAACACATCCAATCTTTAAAGCAAGTTTTCACCCGCACCCGTCAAGCCGTCCTCAAGCTTAAGCCTTCAAAGTGTACTTTGGCCAACGATTCTGTCCCATACCTAGGCCACGTCATTTCTAAACAAGGTATATCTCTAAACCCAGACAAATTAGCAGCCATCCAGGATATTCAACCAGCCCAGATAGTTTCTCGGGTTAGCTTCATATTACCGGCATGTTGTTAAGAGATTTTCTGCCATAGCTAAACCACTGCACAAACTAACACAAACAGATGAAAAATTCACATGGACGGCCACCCGTCTGGAAGCATTTAACACCTGTTACGACCGGCACAACGAAATAAACAAGGGCACTTAATATTGGACTACAAGATAGGCTAGATCTGCAACAACGGTACGCTAATTCCAAACCCTCGAACTATTAAGCCGGTGAGCAAAACACTTAAACCCTCCAGAGTTAATCTACTGGATAAAGGGGTATCAATTAACTGAACTGGGTTAAGTGTACTTCTACAAAGGCTTTCCGGTGACGGCAAAGCCTACTCACAACAAGAGTAATTACGTTAATAAAAAGCTCTCAAGTAATAACAATGCTTAAATAAACTATGACAAGATTTAATAAAAGATTATATGCTTACGTTATCTTTAGTGTGAGTCTGAACTCAACACTAAACTCTTAAATGCTCTATGAAAACACTTGAAGTCTAGTCCTACAGCAAACAGATATGGAATCTTCTGAAAAACGTCTGATGCTCTAAGATGCTCTTCGAATATAGAACAGGAATAATGCAGGGGCAGGACACCAAAGCGTGTATCCTAAATACACCAAAAAGTAGGATACATATATATGAAACAAGAGAGTGCAACAACTCTGTGACAACACTAACAACAGCAACTCAAAAACATTACTTCCTTAGCCAAAGTAACAGCCATACTGGGTTGTGCACTATGCATCAACCTTGGCTAAAACAATACGTGAATAATTGCTAAAGCATACACGGTTAAAGTTAATAAACACAATGCTGTCTTTCTTACTAATAAAGTCTAGCAGCAGCATAAAGGTACAGGGAGCCTAGGCAGAGCTCAAGCATGCTCGCAGCCTACTGTCTCCCATGAACAGATTTCCCTTATCTTACGTTAGGTGACTAGGAGGCTCTCTTGGTAAGTCCAGATCTGAAGTATCTGGTCTTACCCTGGCGCTCCTCAAAGGTCAACAAAATGAGTTAGCAAGTATACAAGCAAGAGTAGGCAAAAGCCCTTCGCTTGTATACTGCTAAGCTCGTAAAGGAAAATATGCACAAGGGTGTACTACAGGCTACCTAGCTCCGTCGAAGTCGTACAGGCTCTGACTTGCCATATACATAACACAGACAACGACCAAAGATACCCTCCACTGTCTAGGATTAAATAGTAATAAAGAATAACCAAATAATTAGAAGCACCTAACAATATGAATCCATGTGACTATGATTCTAATAACCTCTAAAGCTAGTGCAAAACATATATGTGAGAACAGGCGCTGGTAATACGACTGGCCGACTATAATAATAATAATAATAATAATAATAATAATATTTATTCAGTTAGCAATTTACAGAGTTGGTACCACATAGTATGTTATAAATATGACATGTACCAGCCTTGCATAATTCCAACTAAGGATAGCCGAATAAGGCCGTTAGGCGTATTTCCATTGGGGTCCTTGTGGGATTAGGTTAGCTGGGGAAATGGGGAGGATAAAGAAATAGATACTTTATAGAAAGTATTTCTAGGGGGTTATTTTAAGATACCTTTCATCCTATAGTAAATATCAGTAATCCGTAATCATGGAAGTCGTATGCGAGAACCAGAAGGGATGGGTAATTGAATAAAGATAAGAAGTATTGGAAAGAAGGAGTTCAGAGAGAGGCACAGCAGTAGGGGTTAGATGTGAGACAGAATGCGAGGGACTTGTAGGACCGAGCGCGCGATGCCATGTTCTGACGAGAGAGAAGGAGAGAAGTACTGAGTCTGGCCACCAGATGGCTCTGCGACCAATTACAGGCCGCTACGTCACATGACAAGCAGACGTCATATGCCATGCCAGGCCCGCCGTCCAATAGCGAGCGGGCGGGCCCACCGAGCGAGGAATGCACACGTACATACGCACACACACTGCCTCTTCGCTCTCCCCTCCGACTCTCTCTCTCTCTCTCTCTCTCACGCGCTGCATGTTATAATCACTACCATGGATATAAAATACTTCTAAGTGTCACAGACAAGAATAAAGGCAAACACTGATCTGTCTGTGACAACATGAATACTAAGAAAGAAAGAATATCGTTCTACGATTATTATAGCCCATTTCACTGCCGTGGCGAGTGCTAGCGAGTCACGAGTACATTCTGGCAAGCTGGCCAGCGTAACACCCCGCCCAAGATGTGGGACATTTTAACCTCAGGTAAACGCCACATCTGACCAGACAGAATGCCCACAAACCCCGTATCACCCAGCTACTCCCCAAGTTGTGAAAAACAAGGCACAATCACAAACGTAAAAACACTTCATTATATAAAAAAAAAATCTACACAACACTTCCCCAAAAGAATAGTATCACTTAACAATGTTACGCTCAACGAGCAAGCTTCACCAAGCCTAGCCTACTAAGAACAAAAACTCAGAATGTCTTAGATTCTTGCTGTAACATACTGCACTTATATACTATCAAAAGAACGAGTTTTTATGTGAGTTTTTTGTATTATTTTAATACTGTTTTGGGCAGCTTTGCACTACAGGGGCAAACCTAATTTTTCTCCACTCAAACCAACACACCTGTGGTGATCTACCCTGGGTCCTCCACCCTAGACAAACAGTCCGCTATCACGTTGTCACAACCGGCAATATGGCGAATGTCTAGGTTGTACTCCTGCAACATTAAGGACCATCTGGTTAGCCTCATATTCCGGTTGTGGAACTGATTCAAAAACTTCAAAGGGTGGTGGTCAGTGTAGATCACCACGACTAGGCCAAAAGCGGAAACATACACCTCAAAGTGCCTGAGCGCCAGCACAATGGCCAGAAGCTCCTTCTCTACCACTGAATAGTTCTTTTGTGCTGAGTTGAACTTCTTAGAGAAGAAACTTACTGGGTGTTCCACACCTTCTGTGTCTGTTTGCAACAAGACGGTACCAGCCCCTACACCGCCAGCATCTGTCGCTAGCTGAAAAGGTCTCGAGAAGTCTGGGGCCCTGAGTATGGGGTGAGTGCACAAAAGATGCTTCACCTGGGAGAATGCTTTCTCACACTCAGGTGCCCACACAAACTTTTTCGTCTTTTCAAGTAGGTCAGTCAGAGGAGCCAGCACCGAGGAGTATCCGCGGATAAATCTCCGATAATACCCTATCATGCCCAAGAACCTCATGATTTGTCGCTTGGTGGTCGGCCTGGGGAACTGGTTAATAGCCTGTATCTTAGTTTGGGGGGGCACACCTGGCCTAACCCTACCACAAACCCTAAGTACTGCACAGTTGCCTGAACAAAATAGCATTTGCCCAGATTGACCACCAAATGAGTCTCACTCAGCCTCCTGAACAATGCCCCGATGTGCTTGCAATGGCTTTCAAAAATCATCATCGTAGATTATTACATCATCTAGATAAACGGTGCAGTTAGGGATCTCCGCCACTAACTCATTCATCAGGCATTGGAAGGTTGCAGGTGCATTCTTCAACCCATACGGCATTACGTTGCAACGGTAAGTGTTCCCATCGACCACAAACCCGCACACCTGCTTCGCCCGCTCCGACAACGGCACCTGCCAGTAGCCTTTGACAAGATCCACCTTGGTCAGGTAACGTGCACACCCGATCTTGTCAACACTGTCATCTACGCGGGGAAGAGGGTAGGCATTGGTGGGGGTTAAGCCGTTCAACCGCCTGAAGTCAATGCAAAACCTGACCTTGCCGTCTGGTTTAGGCTGCAGAGTGACGGGAGATGTCCACCTAACCGCCCTTTTCTCTATCAGCCCCCTCTCCAACATGTAGCCTAATTCCGCTCGGAGAGCCGGAAGTTTAATGGGAGGTACACAATAGGGCACTGATTTAAAGGGGGGGTGGTCTCCAAAGTCGACATCGTGCACCGCATGAGTTGTGAGGCCTGGGTTCTCGGCAAAAACAGTGGGGTATAAACCGAACAGGTGCTGGATCGCTGCACGCTGTTGCTCAGGCAGGTGCTCAAGCGCTTCCACAGCCACCTGACTCGTGTTCCCCGCCCACTGATCCACCGAGACATGACAATCCCAACTTTCCTCTACCTGTGCCTCACTGCCCCCCTCTCCTTCTCCACCTTGGCCGCTGCAGACCAGCACGGGGACAGTACGTTGCTCAGGTGGGCGCCTCACGAACTCCTTCAACAGGTTCACATGACAGAGCTGATTCTTCTTCCGCCTATCAGGAGTAGCCACAAGGTAATCTAGGTCGGATAACTTCTTCATGACCTTGTAAGAACCGACATACTTGGCAGACAGGGGATGGGCTACTAAGGGCAACAAGACCAATACCTCCTGTCCTACCACAAACTCCCGGAGCTTTGCTTTTAAGTCATATCGATCCTTCATCAAGGCCTGAGTACCCACCAAATTTCTCCCTGCCAACTCCAGGCTTTTCAGCATCCTGTCTTCATCTAGTTCAATAGCCCCGTTCCCACAACTCTCAAGACTAGGATCTTCTAGTTGCATCCGTCGTATATCAGAGGGTGCCAACCTGTCCAAGTGCTCCTGGAGAAACTTGTGGCCACCCCCGATACTGGGTTGATCAAGCCTAGTCTGTTTCACCTGGGAACGTTTCTGTCGCAGAGTGCTATCACGCCCTACCATGTCACTAGGGGGGACAGGTTCTGGGGCCACTCCGGACCTCAAAAGTGGTGCAAGTACCGAGTCACCAAGGAGTGTCGCTGGGTCCAAACTCTTAACCCGACCACCAGCCTTGACTTTCTCCTTCCGCCCCTTCCTCCGCTGGTCTGAAACCTGGGTACTAGGCTGTGACACCTGAGCGGACTGAGATCTGGTGACAGCACACGCCATCTGCTGCAAATGGCACCTCTCGAGCCACTCTTGCCCCTCCCTATTCGTGTCGGCCACCCTCTCGGCAACGACTAAGGGTGGAACCTCGGAAGTAGGCACCGCAAAGTCGTTACCGGGAAGGAGGTCGACCCCCTCAACTGGCAATTTCTCTACAATCCCCACATCCAACTCCCGTGTCACACCATCCACCACAAGCTCCACTCTCACCAGCGGGTAAGACCGCACAGCATTGATGCCTTGAACCACTACAACCCGAGCTGCGTTAATAGGCTTACCAGTGAAATTCTTAAGTAACGTCTGGGAGGTACCCGTATCACGCAACAACTCAAGCCTATGTTCCACACCAGCCCACCTCACAGTGCCATGTCCCCTATGACCACAAAAAGCATCTCGCACGGGTAGCGAGCCCTCCTTATGCTTCTTCACCGACTGTGACTTCGCAACCGACGATTTACCCCGGGCAAACGCGGAAGACCTCAAAGACACCCCGATGTTGCTCACTAGAGACACCACCGCTGTAGACTGTGTGCTCGGACAAGAGCGCACAATATGCCCCTTCTTATAGCACTTAAATCACTCCACCTCACTCCTTGACTTCCCCTGGGGTGGGGAAGGGCCCTGGCCTTTCTTTAACGAGAAGGATTTCGACTTGGGTTCAAAATTGGCAACAGTGCTCTTAGTAGGATAATTTGTTGTATCATTAGTTCGGGGGGGTGGGGTGGTACGCCCCTTGTTACCCGCTTCAGCTCTCTGGGCAGACCCGCACCCACGAATTAACGACAACCTGAGGTCAGCCAACTCAGCCGCCTCCTGCAGAGTTTTAGGTTGCTTTTCTTTCAGGTTAAGAGTCAAGTCCCCACCAGTGCATTTAAAGAATTGTTCTAACAACACTAATTGCTTCACCACATCAAAAGTAATTGCTTTCTCCGACCTCAACCAATTCTCAAACGCATCTGATAGTTCTCTAGCGTGTTCCTGGAAAGTACTCTCCTTTTGCTTAGGAACAGCCCTAAACTTCAGCCTATAGGTCTCTGGCTGCAATTCATACGCCCTCAGGACAGCCTCTTTGAACGCCTCATAATTCACACAGGAATCTAGGGGCAAAGCATTGTACGCCTTGAGTGCTTTCCCCATCAATCGTGAAGAAACAAGGGCTGCCCACTTCTCCTCGGGCCATTGGTGCTCCCGGCACTTTTTCTTAAAACGGAGAAAGAATTCTGTAACTCCTGACTCTTCAAACACTGGAACCAACTTTAGTAGATGCGACAGGGACTGGTCATGGGGTCAACCCCCCTGGACGAGACGGTTCCCCGTCACCTCTATACGAGTTTTCTCTAGGTCAACATCGGCACAATACCTTGCAGACTCATACTTGAGCTCAGCCTCATGCTTCTGCTGCTCGAGCTCAGCCTGTCGCTGCTTGAGCTCAAGTTTGGCGAGCTCGAGCTGAAACATCTCGGGAGACAAACCTTGAGGAGGGGGTGCTACTACCGGGGACCCACCCAGTGAGTCACCTAGAGGCTTACCCAACCGCCAGCGGATATCGGCCTGCGGAACGTACTCAGCTCCGGAACCTGAGGGGGCGCCATGATAGGAGTTGAGTGGAATGGGGGCTGGAACGAAGGTGCCCCAGGTCCCGCTCCACCCGAAGCCTCATGCACCCCACCCAGCACACAGGTAACCAGCTCAATTCTTGACCAACCGCTATTGCAAGAACACCCTAAGACCGTGGCTATACACTGCAGTCCGTACCGGTCCAGCCCCGACACCCGGCCCGCCGACACAGGCTCCTCCAAAAACCTCCGAGCATCCTCGTCACCGTTCACCACCCGAACGCCGTCAAACAACTCCACCTTCTCCACATTCTCGCCTGTCTCTCGCACTGTGCCCTCACTATGCTCAAACCCGTCCAGTGACGACATGATGGAGTCAAAAAAAAAAAAATCCCAAGTCAAGACAGAAGTAGCCAAACTCTCGCTTAGCTTTATTCACAACAAATATTCGAAGATGTTTTTAAGTGCAATACTAGGCCACCAATAAACTCCAACAAGTTCCATATATCCTCAAAAACAATGTCCACTGCCAACACTGCGAGAAATAAAATCGAACCCAAAAATGGCGAATAAGATTTCTCCCCAAAAAAATCCTGCAAAACTCAGTTCACTATATCCTGGACTAAGGTCGCCATTTGTTACGACCGGCACAACGAAATAAACAAGGGCACTTAATATTGGACTACAAGATAGGCTAGATCTGCAACAACAGTACGCTAATTCCAAACCCTCGAACTATTAAGCCGGTGAACAAAACACTTAAACCCTCCAGAGTTAATATACTGGATAACGCGGTATCAATTAACTGGGTTAAGTGTACTTCTACAAAGGCTTTCCGGTGACGGCAAAGCCTACTCACAACAAGAGTAATTACGTTAATAAAAAGCTCTCAAGTAATAACAATGATTAAATAAACTATGACAAGATTTAATAAAAGATTATATGCTTACGTTATCTTTAGTGTGAGTCTGAACTCAACACTAAACTCTTCAATGCTCTATGAAAACACTTGAAGTCTAGTCCTACAGCAAACAGATATGGAATCTTCTGAAAAACGTCTGATGCTCTAAGATGCTCGTCGAATATAGAACAGGAATAATAAAGGGGCAGGACACCAAAGCGTGTATCCTAAATACACCAAAAAGTAGGATACATATAATATATGAAACAAGAGAGTGCAACAACTCTGTGACAGCAATAACAACAGGAACTCAAAAACAGTACTTCCTTAGCTAAAGTAACAGCCATACTGGGTTGTGCACTATGCATCAACCTAGGCTAAAACAATACGTGAATAATTGCTAAAGCATACGCGGTTAAAGTTAATACACAAAATGCTGTCTTTCTTACTAATAAAGTCTAGCAGCAGCATAAAGGTACAGGGAGCCTAGGCAGAGCTCAAGCATGCTCGCAGCCTACTGTCTCCCCTGAACAGATTTCCTTTATCTTACGTTAGGTGACTAGGAGGCTCTCTTGGTAAGTCCAGATCTCAGTATCTGGACCCAGATTCACTAACGGTCGTAGCGTGCGATGTCGTACAGTAACCTACGATCGTTCCTAAGGGAGTGCGGAAGGTGTATTCACGAACGCATCGTTGAGCTCCCTTACGGCTCCCTTTCGGTTATATTCACCAAGGCTTCTCTTGACCAATCAGGCGCTTGGCCTTTGTAAATAAACAATATGTCACCCACATGACTGAAGCGCCAAGAAGAACCTAATATACTTTAATTTATGAGCTTGTCATTGTTTAGCATGGCTAATTCGATCCACCACAGCCAGCAGGAAGAAGAATAGAGTATCTTGTGAATTGATGATATGAAATTAATCTAGCTAGGCTACAGGGAAGCCTGTTAGTGGCCCAAGTTAAAGGATTTTCGACGGATTGATCATTGATAATCATATGTTAGGCTAGTTGGGAGTGTATTATTAATACCTTAACCACAGTATATTGTTCTACTTTACCATGTCTACACCTAGACAGGGCGAGCCAAACCAAAATGCCAGACTTTACTATGTCTATGCCTACACAGGCAGTTCTAGCCAAGCCAAAATGCCAGACTTAGCCTAGGCCTAATTTTTCAAAATAGGCCTAGGGTAATTTTTTTGTATTCACAACACCTCAAGGCCTATCTACCTTTTCAAAATAGGCCTAGCATAGGCCTCCTCAATCTATTATCCAACAGTTGGCCATGGGAAATAATGATAGGTTGAGGGGGGCTTTGTCCCCCTCACCTCCCATGACTTATTGCCATCATCAAATATATTACCAGCATGGGACTAATAACAGCTAGTTAACAATGAGGACGGTATGCCTGCAAACACCATCTTAACCTGCTAGGCTTCTACTTTACCATGCTTAGGCTACACCAAGCTAGGCATTGCTAGCCTAACCAAAATACCATACGTAGGCCTAACTTTTCTAGCCAAAATAGCCCTAACTTTTTCAAAATAAACCTAGGTTATATCCTAGGCTAGGCTAAACAAAAATATTCACAACACCATATAGGCTAGCCTATTATTTTTTGTTTAGACTATGCCTAGGGTAATTCTTTTCATAATTTTTTTCCTGTGATACTTTCAAATTTGTCGAGGAAATAGGCTACCCTAATCTAACCCAGCTAGACATTGCTAGCCTAACCAAAATACCATACATAGGCCTAACTTGTCTAGCCTAAATAGCCCTAACTTTTTCAAAATAAACCTAGGTTATAGCCTAGGCTAGGCTAAACAAAATTATTCACACAGCGTTTATTATTTATTCATTTTTTAGGCTAGGCCTAGGGTAATTCTTTTCATAATTTTGTTCCTGTGATACTTTCAAATTTGTTGAGGAAATAGGCTACCCTAATCTAACCCAGCTAGGCATTGCTAGCCTAACCAAAATACCATACATAGGCCTAACTTGTCTAGCCTAAATAGCCCTAACTTTTTCAAAATAAACCTAGGTTATAGCCTAGGCTAGGCTAAACAAAATTATTCACACAACGTTTATTATTAATTCATTTTTTAGGCTAGGCCTAGGGTAATTCTTTTCATTATTTTGTTCCTGTGATACTTTCAAATTTGTTGAGGAAATAGGCTACCCTAATCTAACCCAGCTAGACATTGCTAGCCTAACCAAAATGCCATACATAGGCCTAACTTGTCTAGCCTAAATAGCCCTAACGTTTTCAAAATAAACCTAGGTTATAGCCTAGGCTAGGCTAAACAAAATTATTCACACAGCGTGTATTATTGATTCATTTTTTAGGCTAGGCCTAGGGTAATTCTTTTCATCATTTTGTTCCTGTGATACTTTCAAATTTGTTGAGGAATAGGCTAACCTAATCTAACTCAGAGGTGGTGGGGAGTTGGAATAAAACATTTCCGCAATAAATGAGGGTTAAAATCTACTAATGGTAGGCTACGTGTTGTCGCAGCACATGAATTTGTGCATCAATTAACCTTGACTAGGTCTAGGCCTGCATATGTAGGCTATTCATAGCTTAATTCGGCCTGTCATAAGACATTAAGGATACAAATATATTCATACTTTGTATTAAATGCCTTAATGGTGTTGTAAACACAAGTTAACAATCATATTGCGCTATTATTGCCTCAATAATGACTTAGTGTGTCATAAAGAGCTATACTGCAGACGAATTTGTTATGGTCGCGGGTTGTGTTATCGATATTTGTGTACCTATATCCGGGTCAAATTCATGTAAGGGTGGTCTGGACCACCCTTTGCGAAAGGGGATTTTAGGGTCTTCCTACGATCAAAGATGGCCGCTACGACGCTTCGTGAATACCAGCGTTGAGACGTAAGGGAACGGTAAGGGAGTTTTCGGATCGTACGACCGTTAGTGAATCTGGGTCCTGGTCTTACCCTGGCGCTCCTCAAAGGTCAACAAAATGGGTTAGCAAGTATACAAGCAAGAGTAAGCAAAAGCCCTTCGCTTGTATACTGCTAAGCTCGCAAAGGAAAATATGCACAAGGGTGTACTACAGGCTACCTAGCTCCATCGAAGTCGTACAGGCTCTGACTTGCCATATACATAACACAGACAATGACCAAAGATACCCTCCACTGTCTAGCATTAAAATAATAGTAATAAAGAACAACCAAATAATTAGAACCTCCAACAATATGAATCCATGTGACTATGATTCTAATAACCTCTAAAGCTAGTGCAAAACATATATGTGAGAACAGGCGCTGGTAATACGACTGGCCGACTATGGAAGTCGTATGCGAGAACCAGAAGGGATGGGTAATTGAATAAAGATAAGAAGTATTGGAAAGAAGGAGTTCAGAGAGAGGCACAGCAGTAAAGGGGTTAGATGTGAGACAGAATGCGAGGGACTTGTAGGACCGAGCGCGCGATGCCATGTTCTGACGAGAGAGAAAGAGAGAAGTACTGAGTCTGGCCACCAGATGGCTCTGCGACCAATCACAGGCCGCTACGTCACATGACAAGCAGACGTCATATGTCATGCCAGGCCCGCCGTCCAATAGCGAGCGGGCAGGCCCACCGAGCGAGGAATGCACACGTACATACGCACACACACTGCCTCTTCGCTCTCCCCTCCGACTCTTTCTCTCTCTCTCACGCGCTGCATGTTATAATCACTACCATGGATATAAAATACTTCTAAGTGTCACAGACAAGAATAAAGACAAACACTGATCTGTCTGTGACAACATGAATACTAAGAAAGAAAGAATATCGTTCTACGATTATTATAGCCCATTTCACTGCCGTGGCGAGTGCTAGCGAGTCACGAGTACATTCTGGCAAGCTGGCCAGCGTAACACACCCTAAAAGCGGCCCCACTTCAGCATCCAATGTGGCATTCCCTGGTTACAGTCAGCCTTTCTGCCTATACACAGACGTGTCTTTGCTGGGAATTGGCACGGTGTTAGCCCAAATAACGAACAACAAGGAAAATATCA
Source organism: Lithodes maja (assembly GCA_037953745.1). Classification (NCBI taxonomy): domain Eukaryota; kingdom Metazoa; phylum Arthropoda; class Malacostraca; order Decapoda; family Lithodidae; genus Lithodes; species Lithodes maja. The sequence continues at coordinate 1,287 of JBAKBP010036522.1, read as the reverse complement.
TTGCCTCGTCTGAGCCTTGCAGCACTTCAGATCATACTTGCTAGGCGAGAATATAACCATCATTATTACAGATCACCACACTTTGCAATGGCTACGCCATTCCCATACCTCGAACACGCTCATCATACGGTGGAGAGAGACGCTGGAAGAGTTGAATTTTTAAATTCCATATAGACCCGACAAGCTTCATACCAACGCCGACGCTCTCTCTTGCCTCCCCCCCAGGCCGCACCTGTCACCTCTATAGCTAGCATTTCCACGTGGGATGAAAATAACAAACCTGACTAGCTCCCTCTAGACGTGTTCTCCCTCACCCGAGTGGGTGACCTTCCGTTTACCGAGTCTGGCTACATCGCCCTGAGTCCCGAAGAAGCAAAAGAAACAATGTTGGTACTTCATCACGGCAATAGCATCCACTTAGGCTATACAAAGCTCCTCCAGGTTTTAAAGCAACTTACTGAACCCCCATCCTAATCCCCTCTTGCTTAGCCTGCGCTAGTGGGAAAGATACCTCTCGTACACCTGGCCCTTCTGGCTAAATCACTCCAACAATGCTGTGGCAGTCCGTTCCCTGCTTTTAACTTGTACCGCTTTAACATTTGTTGATACTTACTCAAAATTCCTCAGAGCAGTCCCAGTCGGAGATCATAGCACCAAAACAGTAGCCGACACTATGCTCAATCATGTTTTCCCTAATTTTTTGGCTTCCCCAGGTCTTGCACACAGATAACGCCCCATTATATTCGGGCCATATTTGGTCGGCCCTCTCCAAACTAATGGGTTACGAGATATCCCACTCCTCTCATTACTGGCCAAAAGGCAATGCAATATGCGAGAGAAGCCACAGAAGCATCAATAATCAAATTCGCACTAAGCTATTCATAAGTCAAACCAAAGACTGGCCGAGCCAATTAACCCATCCGACCCCAGGGATGCACGTTATGTGTCGCTTATGTATGTAACCCACAGTACCAGCGACACTACATAATATGTGACCACCATAATAATTACTCCTATCCTATGGCACCTAGGGGGTTCAGATTTGTATGGGAACTACTTTAGGATCCCACGGAACAATACCGATGGTTGGCAACCCCCAAGTCCAGCCGCGTGTATGTGGGCGCACACGGGAGGCCTATATATTGCCAAACCATCACCCAATGATAATGGTGACTTCCCCCCGCTCCCCATGACCCCCAAATGACCTAGGTGAGCGGTTTTATGTTGTTTTTCCTTCATTACTAACCCATCCCATGTGTTTTCAGGAAAAACAAAATGGAAGGGGTC